>CM023486.1:64971667-65127087 GCA_013339685.2 Hyalomma asiaticum
CCCTAGGTCGTTCCCCTACATGTAAAAGCACAGCGTCACGTCGCATAAAATGCTCCTGCGTATTCGTCACACCCGCGGCATCTTGGCAGGATATACTACTGAGCGAGACGACAAGACCTCAAACGGTCGAACGGCAAACACAAAATGACGGATTCCGGGATTCAGGTGCGATTGTTTTGGCTGCCTTCGTCACGGCATCTCACAGAGACACATTTTTACGCGCAAAAAAAAAAAAATATATATATATATATATATATATATATATATATATATATATATATATATATATATATATATATATATATATATATATTCATCGTCGCGTCTCTTGCTTCTTACATGCTTAATAATACAACATCTCTCTTTTTCTTATATATTTGCACCCGTGCTCGCAAATAGATGTTTCTGATTACTTTAGTGCCGCTGCGAACGTGCTTGTTTTAAGTTAGCGTTTGCGGAGTACAAACTCTATTATAAAGCTCTTATCGCGCCCTTACGCTAACCCAACGAACCCAAAGAACGCTAACGTTACGTACCCTATTCTAAAACTTTCTGTTATCTGGAGTACCCTTATCTTTAGGATCTAGTTTTAAAATCAAATTCATCACATCCCGCTTCGAAACAACGCTGTCGTTAATGGAACAATGTGTCTGCCCCATATGGCGCTACATGACACAGCGTGCGGAGAACGTCCCGCCCTGTCGCCAAGGGCAGCGGTGTGACGTCTGGCGCGCATTGCTAAAACATATATATACCGAAACGAGCTGAGCCATTGAGCAAGGACGACGACGCGTGCTGCGAATAATGACCGCATATGCGGCTGCTGCGAGTCGTTCGAACCATTTTCGGGCCTCCCCTACACCCTCCTCCCTCATTTCCCTCTTGAACTTACTCTGTCTGTCTATATTGATGTCTAGCTACACAGCCGCGCCACAAGAGAGCTCTACTGCGGGTCTGTGCGCCTTTAGCGTCCAACATACACTTTGGCGTAAACGTGCAATTTGCCCAATAACCTTGCGACGTACCACTGGGCGGCTGCGCTCGGCCCAAGGCGATTGTAGCGATTGTGAAGCGGCGATCGTTTGTCTGGAGGCGCTTTCCGCTAAACCGTTTTCCACTGGTCTCTGTTGTGTGGAGCTGGCGAAAGGAAAGCGTTGTACATAGACTCTGGTCTCCATAGTGGAGTGTCGTTGCGTTACGGTGTGGAATGGGAAACAGTACTATACAGTGTGAGCCTTTAACGGTGCCCACGGCCGTTGGACAAACACTGTAGCGACTAACCTGGCTTTTTGAGCTTGTAACCTAGAACCCCGCCTCTTGGAAATGCGTTTGCGGTTGAGCGAGCCGCTATGTGAAAGGTTTGAGTTGCCGAGCAACACTAGCCGCTGAGCTCCTGCGAGCAAAGGTAACAAAAAAAAAAATAAATTAAGAAAATGGGAGCAGGCATCCATGGGCACCCTTGCACTTGGATACATAACATGTGCGTTATACATAGCACACCATTTCAACTCTTCAGTGCGTCCGCCGCGGTGGTGTAGTGGTTACGGTACTCGGCTGCCACCCAAAATACGCGGGTTCGATCCCGGCCGCGGCGGTCGCATTTTCGATGGAGGCGAAAATGCCAGAAGCCCGTGTACTGTGCGTTGTCAGTGCACGTTAAAGAACCCCAGGTGGTCTAAATTTCCGGAGCCTTCCACTACGGCCTTTCTCTCCTCTCTATCTCTTTCATTACCTTTCCCCCACCCCCACGGACGCTTAGCCGTGCTCCCTATATGGGCTGCACAAATTAGCGTCCTTTCCTAACCGAACCACAATCATCATCAACTCTTCAGTGCGTCTTGACGTCTCTTGTGAGCGCTATAAATTTCGCGTGTTGTTATAAAACTTATGCATAAATATGTGCCCGTTTATTTATTTATTTATTTATCTATTTTATTAGTTACATACATACATACATACATACATACATACATACATACATACATACATACATACATACGTACGTACGTACGTACGTACGTACGTACATAGATTCTTACGCTCCACTGTGTCGCTCCGTCTTCCGTCAATACACTGTTTTTTTTTATAACTGGGCGTTAACCCTCGCCCAGACACTGCAGGGTTCCGTGCACTTCAGGCTACAACCCCTACATAAGAAATAACGTCCTGTCATTCGCGGCAGCCCTTTTATCGAGATTAGCCGCGTGCGCCTGCCAAACAACCGGTCATCTGCAAGCAAGGGCGCGTCTTCAATGCAGCACGGCATTTCAGACAGTGCATCAACGCATCTTTTGCACCACCCAACTGCCACACTCATTTCCGTGACTGCGTGGCGCATAAATGGTCAAGCCAAACCGCGCACGCCTATAGACCAATGTAGCGGCGCACTGCGGAGTTTCTAAGTTTGTCCTCCGCACTACAGCCTTCTGACAGTCTATAAATACGATGGAGACACACAAGCAGGCAGCACGATGACATCTTTCTTTCCTTTTTTGTAGTGTTTCCTTTGTTCCTAAGAGCAAGCTGAGAGGCTAATAGGAAAGAAGCCCGTTCAAGGGATGGGGGGTCAATTTTGTTAAAACAAAACTTCGTCTTGCCCTCAGTGACCCACAAATCGAAACAGTGGCGCGTCTTGCGGAAGCGGAGTTGACGCTGGCAACATACAACACACACGCCGATTCTTCCTTTCTTTCTTCAGTTGGACGTCAAGATTGTTTGTGTGTGTGTACGCTGTCCGAAGGCGAACCGGTTTCTCATTAAACACGTCGGCTCCTGCTGACACTGACACTGATTGGAACCAGAAAAAACACGGCGACCTTTCATTCTTGTGTGTTATCCTTATTTTTTTTTTCTGCCCTTATGTTTCTCTGTAGTGTTTAGATATCATGCTGTGGCAGCGAAGTGCATTGACTGTGTGTATATACGGAAGGATAAGTTATCACTGCGTAGTAAATCGACTTATGATAGCAGCTCACCGAGTTCTTGCGGCGTATATATATATATATATATATATATAATCACCGTAGTACGCTTGCTGCCGAAAATGAAAAGCACAAAACGCGAGCCGCGACGTCCAGCAATGAAAATAAAAAGTGATAAATGTCATCCCTATCGAAGCTGGGGTCGTTGTCCTTCTATTCATTCAAGTTTAAGATATAGTATGCACAAGTACTTGCCGAAATACAACTGCAGTAATAGCTTTAATCTGACTATAGCCCCGTTACAGCTTACGCAATACGTGTAGAAAGAACGAAAGGGGACGTACGTGAAATTTTGTTAGCAACTTTCTTAGTGAGGAAAAGAAGCTATAACATATGTGGCTACACATTTTAATTCTTGCACCGCCACGGTGGTCTAGTGGTTATGTCACTCGGCTGCTCATGCGAAGGTCGCGGCATCGAATCCCGATGGTGGCGAATGCATTTCATTAGAGGCGAAATGTTGAGACCATTGTATACTGTGCGATGTCAGTGCACATTAAAGAACCCCAGGAGGCCGAAATTTCCGAATCCCTCCACTATGGCGTCTCCCATAATGATATCGTGGTTTTGGAATGTAAAATCCCAGAAATAAATTAACACATTAATCCTTCAACAGTTAGGCCTTCGAGCATGCTGTACCCAAAAATACGCCTGCTGACAACAACACAAGCTGCGTGCTGCTTGCAACGATATAAACCAAAGTGTTGAGGCACGGTCAAATGTTCTTGAACTTCAGTGAGGGCGCACTGCATATAATTCATTAATGTTGGTGGTATCGTGTCCAAGCAACAATAACGAGAGTATAAGTGAAATCATTAAAACGCATATTTTCTCAGTGTTCCTCGAATTCATGCCACGGGGAGCCATACGAACTCATCATGGAGTCCACGGTTTGGCACAGAAATCTTTACAGAGCCCGCTGCTCTTGCAGTGCAGCGCTCTGTTGTTGTTGTTGTTGTTGTTGTTGTTGTTGTTGTTGTTGTTGTTGTTGTTGTTGTTGTTGTTGTTGTTGTTGTTGTTGTTGTTGTTGTTGTATCTTTCTTTCCTTTATTTTTTTCTTTCTTCTTTTTTTGTTTTTCGAGGCATGCTAGCGATGAAGGTATTTCTGCAATTGTTTAGAGATTAACAGCTATGCTGCTTTTTTCTTTTTTTTTTATTTCAGGTGGCGTGTCTCATAGCACTGACGACTGCCTTCCTTACCCTCCAGTATCCCAAGACATTTGTACAGGCGCATGCACACCGACCACGAGTACGTACACACCACTGTGCTGATGTCTTCCATTTCTTTTGCCATATGTGCCTCATTGGTTTAGAAACATGGACACATTGCTATGTCTACGTTCTATTTACTGTACGACAGTACTAGTCACGATCGGTAACAAACTAACAGCACGAACCATACGCCTTCCTTGCCTCCTGTCCCTCTACCAGTTTGTTTCCTTTCGAGTTTTTGCGATACTACAAAAAGGTTAAGCAAACACCAACTCGGCCAAGAAGCCCTCTTGAACCACATATCCGCGGCGCACAGACGCAGTAAAGCAGAATGCTAACTTCCAAAAGCTATGTACGACTATTGTTTTCTCCGGACTGTTGTTTCGACAATACCTTCAGGTGCGACCTTCTAGATAGCACTGACGCACCTTTCATGGACCTTGGCTTTGAGGGCACATTTGAGACTATTGTATCTTAAAACATCGGCTCATTGTGAGTCTGAAACAAAACAAACTGGATCGGAATGCTTCACAAAGTCTCTAGCTTCACAAAGCGAAATACTGTAAAACCATTTCATTCAATTGGTATCTGTGTGGTCGCCCAGCGCTCTCCAGTAGCACAAAATGGAGTGACGATTACGGGGTCCGAGTATCGCGTTTCAATCGCAGGGCGCTGTACACGTAAATACGCGCAACGCTACGCCCAAGCGCGCCAATGTCTTGTTCAAACGCTATCTTTTGTTCATCGGAGAGCGAGTGAGTAATTAGAGCAATTTTGTCGGCACGCGCGCCCGCGAAGGTCACTTCCGTGTTCCCTTTATCCGGTCTTGCCAAACATCTCTTTATATACCATGGCGCTAAGGCTGCACAAATGGACATGTACTACACATGCGTGCTCACAGCGGTTCACTTTGACAGCTAGTGGACCTGGACACATCTGTATGGTCGCGAGCCTTGAAACGTTATCGTCACAGACAGTCGAGCCAACTTCCGCTCCGTGGTCAATGCATGGTCCTTCGAAAGAAACGCGCTCCGCTTCCCGTCTATGTCGAAAGACGCGGCCGTTCCTTTTTGGGCTGCCACCGTTTGGCCGCTGACGAGAGACGTAGAAGAAGGCAGCGATCTTTCGCGCTACACAAACTGGTTGCGAGCGTTACCGGTAGTGGGTGTGGAAACCGGATAACGATGCCCGTCCGTGACGTTAACGTATGAAAAGCTTGCGCATTCACTACAGGGTGTTCTTAGCACCGGATGATTATACCGTTACGGTAAGCACACTAATGTCGTTCCCTCGTCGTCGGAACGGGGTTAATTTAGTCTGAGGGACCAGTATCAGGCACGTTACGGTACTCGCAAAGCCACTAGAACAGGCGTTTCCCGCATAAAGAGCCTGGTGTCGATCACGGTGGCACGGTACTGTTGTGCCTAAAGCGCGCGATAAACCGCCGCTGCTATAGAACGTCCTACTACGTTCCTTCTCCGAGTAATTCTTTCTCTGATACAGCAGCAAGCTGTGGAACACTTTTGAGCTATAGAATATAATCTAAGCTATAGCATCAAATATATATTCGCAGTTTGTTCGCGTTCATCCACGTTTTCTACAAGAGCAGCCAGGATAACGAGAACAAGACGACGTCTTGCACGCATTCATAACAACGTCATTGCAACATTTATATTTCCTTGCCTTGTCGTTGAATAATAACTTCCTCTGTTAAAAAAGTGGGGAAAAAATCTCTACCACAACACTTTCATGAGTTCTGGCACTTTGTGTCCTCACACTAACTGTTCCTTGTTAGTGCCTTCACACTAATTGTTCTTCACAGTAACTGTCGCACACACGCGCAGAAGTCGTTTGCTGCTCTGACACTTGCATCTATTGTTTCGATATCTGTGGCAAGCGCCATTCGAGGCTCTAGATAGTGTATTGGTCGAACCGAAACTACCGCTGTACGCATTTAACAACTCTGATCTCCTTTGTCAAGCTTCTGAGTCACGACTAACGTGAGCGTACGTTTCGTACATTTCTGGCTAGTGCCCTACTACAGGCATGATAATGAATGTTTCTTTTTCTGTATGTGTGTTTATCGTTCTCAGTTTCGATGTCATGATGATGGGATATCCAGTTCTACGTAGCCTACTTTTCCAATGTTTTCACATTTAAATAAAAAAAGAATAATGAATGCGAATTCGTCCTTTTGTGCAACCCTCTCAGGAGGTGCAGACCTACTTGGTCATCCACCACCCGCCGAAGGCGTCGGCACAAGGCCGCTCAACTGTCGCGCCGGGAGCTACAGCTGCCGCACCGAGAGGCCACCACGCGGCCGCATCGTCGATTAGCACTTCGTACGGCTATCAGCTACACAGGGAGACGAGCCACCACGTGCCAGTATTGATCACGACGGGACACATCCCCGTGTTGGCACGGGCCCCGGCGCACAAGACGTACGTCACAGTGCAGCACCTGCACCACGCAGTGCACCACCTTCACCAACCACTGGTGCTCCTGCCGCCACAGCCTCACATACCGGTAAGCTCGACTTAGTAATACATACATACATACATACATACATACATACATACATACATACATACATACATACATACATACATACATACATACATACATACATACATACATACATACATTTTGGTGGGACAAATGGACGATTCTACATACATACAAATAAACAAACCACGAGCAAAGTACCCCGTCCTACTTTGAACGAAGGGATCTTTTAAGCGTTTGGTGGCAGGGATACTATTTGTGATGTACTACTACAGACATTCATTCTGTCGAGGAGTGTTCAGGTTGACTACACCCCTCGAATAGTAGTGTTCGGTAGCGAGAGGTGGTACAGTCCAAGTTACGCCGCAACAAGGTCGAGGGACAGCCTCGCCGTCGTCTCTTTGAATTCAGGAAACTGGGTTGTCCATTACCCACTACTCATTCATTAATAGTACAGTTCACTCTTCCTTGCCCAGCGGGGCAATCGTTAAGTCGCTAAGAACAAACTCATTTGTCCGGATAAATTGCAATTGAGACAGCGTTCAAGCAAACGCTCGTTTGCACTGCAGGTACACCACAGGAGACGCGACCGTATCACGGCGCAGGGCTCGAGCTTCCGCCAGAAGCACAACCAGTACGTGCGCCTGCCGGACTACCCCGGCTACCTCGGCCGAAACGCCGCGCTCAGCCTCGAGGAGGACACCCTGGCCGAAGCCGAAGCCGAGCCCACCCTCAAGGTCTACAAGGCTGACGCCGAGTACCCGCCACTGAACATGCGCAACCGGAGGAAGCTCTACTCGCTCGGATACATCTACATGCTCGACTTCCTCGAGAACTCGTATCTTAAACGTTGAACAGATCTTGGCCATACTCTCACTGGACGCGACGTTGTGTAGACGTCTGGCACCGACTGAAATTACCAACACGGCTTCACTGCGAAAGTTTGTGCTCACTAAACGAAGACAACACAAAAAGGACGCAAGGACCGGCGGTTGTCATGCTGTCTTCGGGTAGTTTGCCCAAACTTTTCACAGGGAAGCCAAACCAACTATCCCGACTTTCCGTCTTACCTCTACGGGCCAGTAGTTTAACAACAAAGACCTATACAACTATTCAAGACGTCTACAAGGCGTCTGGATAAACGATCTTCTCAGAGCCGTTCTTAAACCAGTTTCAAGAGACCATAGGGACCCTTATGTCCCAAATATGGCAGCGCAATAACCGGGCCACAGGCCGGCTTCAAGGAACCTTGAGGCGTCAGGCAAAGATAACATAAAGATTGACAGCAGACGTTTCCGACATATTCAAAATAGCGGGGGGTTCTGAGAAACGCCTGTTGGGACATTAGAATCCGCGTTACAGCTCTTTGTAACGCCTTGAGGCGAAAGCCTTGCGCAGATTTGTAATGCATTGTGTTATTATAAGTTTGATTATACATCAACAAAGGCGCACGCTTTCGCTTCGTGCGGAATCATGTGTGGCGCATACCCGCATCAACTGGGATGGGGTATGAGCCACACGTGATCGGGTGATAGCGTGTGTGCACTTCCCTGCGGTCACGTGATTTTTTTTTTTTTTGTACCTCACAACACGACCTTGAAACGTAGACATCTAGTGCCTTTCCCTTAAGACGTTGCGCGCGTTACAATGTGCTCATCTTATAACGAGGCGCAGTGGCTTCTTGCTCATTTTGTTACGAGGTATCCTTAACGGCTGATACTTTTTTAAGTGGATTGAACAGTACATTGATTACACAAGTGCATTGATTACCACTGCTCTCAGCGAGCTCTTCATGCCTTGAGCGTGCAGATTTGTACTATATATAGTACTCTCGCGCAAAGATTGGCCACTATGTTCCGTTCAAGATCCGTGGGTGTTTCCTTCTACGCGTTGACGTGCACCTGCCACGCGTTAATGGGAGTGCCTGGTTTTACATTTGACAACTGCGGCTAAATCTCTTGATCGCTCGCACGCTTCCAAACTCCTCTCTCAGGTGACACCTCGCTGTGCATGCAATTTGACATCACGTTTTGATGGATCGTGGTTCTTCGTTGTGCGCTCAATTAAAATAGGAAGCATGCATAGTCTGCAGCGACGTCAAGCATAAATGTCGAATATACGGGAAAGAAATGCTGGCCGTTCCTCCCAAAGGTGACGCCACTACTACGGCCGTTAAAATCTTGTTGCAGTCGCAACACCTGCAGGACCTTGCCTCTACTGGTGTCGCCGGCGTTTGCCCACGCTTGAGTCATAAAGCTTGCGACGCCAGCCCGAAACCAGTCACATGCAGTTCAAGCGTTCTAAATCTACTAATATAGATTAGAAACTAGTTGTAATGTAAAGGCGCGAAGTTCTGGGTTAAAATATTTTTGCTGGCCGAGGACCAATGCCGTGACCTTAACAAATAAATTATCGTGTCATTTGTTTTACCCAAAAGCTATAACACAAACAGGCGTTTCAAGCAGCATCTATCCATACTGACCGCGTAAAAGGCGTTGGAAGCGTGAGGAAACCGCCGCTCTTTCTCTTGCTAACTTTCAGTTTCTGAGACGCCTGCAACAGGCCTCCCATAGTAGGATGCATCACTGCCCGAAGTCGTTCACACTTGTTCTAAACACACAAATCGCAGCAGGTCTTGGAGCAATTTGCAGCTTTTCCTGTGACTGCCATTTCGGGACGGCTCTACTGAGCTGAATCGTTCATCATTTGCTCTAAACACGAAACGTGGGTAGCATTCTGGGACGGCTGCTACAGCTATCCCATAGTAGGGTGCAGTATTTTCCTAAATTGTTTACACTTCTTCTAACACAGCTTCCTCTAACAACAGAATGATAGAGGAAGCGCTGGTTCTAGCCATAGTACGGGGCACAATTGCCTTCAGTCGTTCACAGTTGTTCGAAACACAGCTGCGCGTCATCTATCAGCTGAAGTAGAAACTTTATATCTTCTGGCTCGATGCGTTCGTTATGTGGACAGCTCGATCGACCGCGCTCTCCAAAAGTAGACTATGAAGTACTCTGAATCGTTTAACATTTGTTGTGAACATACTGCATGCTATTACTGGATTACCACCGTAAGGTGGCTGCCGCCGGCTTCATCTCTACCATGCAATAGCCACTCCAGCAATTTTGTCTTTTCAACCCTCCTTGGACGCTACTGTGATCCCGCATACTATAGGCTTACTTCTCGGGCCCTGTCGCAGACGCCTTGGGCCTATTATTTACTCATGTAAAGCACGTATGCTTTACGTTATACATGTATGCTTTATTTATACATGCGTGTAAATAAACGCAAACGCGGTAACGAACTGCATGCACCGTCGAATGCAATCTTTCTGTGAAATTGGGATGCGGACGGCTCATTATATATAGCTGAGGTGATAGAACCACACACGTACTGTTCAAGCAGCACTAAGTACAACCGTTGTACGACACAGCCGTATACTTGTTGATCTCGTTGGCAGCGATTTTTTTTTTTTTTACTCGTGCACACTATTTCTATAGACTCTGCTATTTTGATAATATCGAACAACCGGTAGGGTTGGGGAGTTAAAACTATCTCGCAGTCACTTGTTTACTGCTTAGGCCACTGACTGATTGATTTCTGGAGTTTTACGTCCCAAAACCAGCTGTGATTATGAGAGACACCGTAGTGGAGAGCTCCGGAAATTTTGACAACCTGGGGTTCTTTAACGTGCACTGACATCACACAGTACACAGGCCTCAGCGTGTCGCCTCCATCGAAATGCAGCCGCCGCGGCCGGGATTCGATCCCGCGACACTCGGATCAGCAGCCGAGCACCACAACTTGAATACCGTGGCGGGGCGACTGCTCGGGCCATCCTTAGCATACAAGCAGGCGTGTTGCGGTACTGTGTATTAATTCATGCGTGATTGCTATGGAGATCTCTTTAATAAGCTTCTGAAGTTGAATATTTAATAGTGCAACTTCGTATGCACTGCAGCTATTACTCGACATCAACGCCTACTGAAACGCTTCTCTTCAAATATAACGGCCCATACTTGGTTATACCATATACGACACATGCCATATTCATTTCACTACACAGGTGAATAATCCTTCAAAGATGAATGTGCTGAACATAGCTCATCAGCCTGACAGCAGCTGACGCGCCCACACGCAACAACGTTTTTACACAGCAATGTTTGGAAATGGAGAATTATGCTCGTCGATTTCGACTGTGATTGCCTTTGGTGGGTTGGCCGGGCTAGACGGGTATCACTGCCACTGAATCAAGGTATGCTTCATTGTCGTGAAATAAAACATGTTCATGATGCTGTTTGCCCACAGATTATCTTTTTTTCAATAAGGCGTAGTTGAAACTTGCGTATCTACTGATATGTCTACGAAAATTAGGATAAGATACACAGCTGCACTACATCGAAGTCTTTGTGAACTAAGACATCCTTGACACGAAATACTTTGCTTCCTGGGCGAACTCTCTTGGATATTTCTGATGGAGGTGCATTATAGCGGTTACTATATTCTCTTGCCGAATAGCTCACACACGGAGCGACACTGCTATAATAAACACGCTTAATGAAGACGCTTCCATACACAGTCGGTTGAATACCGGAAGGGAAGCACCCACATACCTCCTTTCGAAGTGGAGCACACGTCCTAACGAACATGAAGGAATCAGCAAGGATCTTCAAGTATACTGTTGTGATGCCTGGATGGGTCATATACATTTATGTCATTTTTGTCTGCTCGCGTGACTTGACATAGTGCATGATAGACAGCGGAAATAGTTGCGAGAAGTCCGCTTAATATATAACTTAACTATTAACGGTGTTTCTCGGCGTTAGGTAAAGAATGATAACTAGGATGTTTGGTTTAAGTAGCTCATTATTACCAGCTTCTGCGCCTCGCCATTTGCAACTCGTGCTTTTCCCGCATTCTCTGCGAGAAGTTATGACGCGGGCATAGCTGCATTCTTGCCAGACACATTCCTGTCTGCCGCGTCGCTCGAGCTCGACCATCTGCGGCAGAGGCCAATGAGGCAACTAGTTCTCGCCCACGTCGTGACGTCACGCATTCTGCTGTCAACCGCAGACGTACTAAGCAGCAAAGAAAAAATAAGTTTAAAGAGGAACGCGCAATATATAAGCGGAAACGTGACCTTTGGTTAAATCGGTCCAGCTCTGCTCCGGTAGGTTATTTCAGGAAGACAACGCCAAGGGTTCTTGCAAAGCCACTCAGTTTTGGGGAACGCGAAATGTTTTCCATTCCGCAGGAGCGAAAACGAGAACCAGGCACTTTCAGCTGTGTATATACGTGCACGCCGTGAGCTACCGCTCCCCCGCAAGAATCGTAAATATACTGTCAGCGTCCCCATGCTTCGCACTCACTTTGTCACTGCGTGCCAGCTTTTCACTTTCAGTGCGGCTTCTACTTTAAAATGATTCAACGGGTAAAGAAAGAAAGAAAGAAAGAAAGAAAGAAAGAAAGAAAGAAAGAAAGAAAGAAAGAAAGAAAGAAAGAAAGAAAGAAAGAAAGATTGCGTAGCTGGCGTCTTCCGCCGCTGACTTCACCTCAGTACTATATCCAAAGAATCTGAAGCACTGTTGTAGCTGCGCCTCTGATGAAAGAAAAAAAAAGAAAGAGCAGGCACAGGCGCGCACGCACGCACGCACGCACGCACGCACGCACGCACGCACGCACGCACGCACACACGCGCACACACACACACACACACACACACACACATTGTCGCAAAAGTTACGACATGTCGAAACACACGTATCCACATATATAATAAAAAGCGAACAGTAAATGTTATAGCGCAACAATGCATGACCATACAAAACGAAGGACATAAATAGAAAACAATAGCTTACTTTAAACTGTTTATCATTGCATACAGTAAGTGTTATCACACAGTGAACATACCGAATGTGCGCGTGTTCTTGGTACAGTTTACTATTCCGCACGCACGAGATGTCCCACCAGTAAACACTGCTCGTATAAAGAGAAAGACAAGAACACAGTTCAACCTCACTCTACGTATTCTCTTCGCTGCCTACTTTCAATCGCGGAGTGCAAGAGAGAAAGGGTAAACATATTGCTTCCTCATACACTTACATCTCTCCTTTCCACGCACTCAGTATATCGTGCGCACGGACACTTCTCAGAGGTCGATCTCTGCATTATACACTGTCAACTGACGGGCACGTTTCCTCAAAGCCATGCGTCGTGCGCACATATCTTGTTCCAACAGTTCCGCGCAACACTGTGCAACCTACAGGCCTCGTTGACCACTTAGGAGGGGAAACACATCTCAAATGTGTGTTTCGCGCCCTGGTGCCCGCTGCAGCGGCGAGCGCTGTTACAGAAGCTCTGTAGGGCCCACAGCAGAAGCGGTGGACCCTACAGAAGCATCCCCAGACACTGCCACCACACATCTCGCTTCGCAGGAATCGGCGCTTGATGATCGAGTAGCCTTGGTTCTGCTGCACGGAACTACTGAAGCAGACTAGACATCCAGAGCCGTCTGAAGAGTTTTTCGCGGAAGCGCACTAGTCAGGCTGCAGGCATTCGCCGTCGCCACTGCGTGCCCGCGGAATCTTGCTCACCGGGATGGCGCGGCGGGCGCTTATAGGAAGTCTCGAGGTTGCTTACGTGCGTACATACATGCGCATGCGTTTATGTATGCACGACCAGTAGCTGCTGGAGCGCCCTTATGGTCGACCGGCGAAAGGTGAGCGCCTGCCGCCTGGGATTCTTGTGAGACCGAATCAGGTGCGAAAATAAGACAGCCGGAAGCGATTTCAAGCGGAAACGTTATGCTCTCCGAATAGTACTAAATTGCGAAAACAAACGTCCTTACAGTTAATGTGGTATTTGTGTTGTAGCATTCGCAGTCTCTGATACTGTGAAATACAAAGTGGAACAGAAGCTCGTGGGAAGACGGAGGCTTGAATTAATGCGGAGATAGTTCAATGCGATGAAGAACAGGAAATTTCGATAGAGCCAATGTTTCGAAGAGTGGACTTGTCCTCGGCAGGTCCGTGTCAAACCTGTTGTCGAGCCCAGCGGGCTCCGAAGCGTCGGCTGTCAAGCTTAAATAAAAAAATTGGTTGGAGCTATCATCCAGTTTTCTTACAATTGACATCCTTTCAGTATGTGGCCTGGATTGACTAAACGGTCCCTTAAGTGGGTTTTTTTTACATCATCTGAGTGACTAGGCTATGTCGTTATCAAATTATTCACACCATAAATTATTCGCACTAAGCACGCTCGTTTCCATATATGTAAGGGACGATCTTCTCATTTTCGACATAACCGAAAAGAGTTTTTCCGAGCGGTAGGCAGTCCCTTAAGTGATGTGATTGTTTAGCTTGTTGACACATTAAAAGAGACTGTAAGGGCAGAAACAAGAGAATAAACGATCACTCATCTGTCCTCTCGTTTCCTCTGTCCCTTTGTCTTTGTAAACGCTGCAATTAAGTCATGCATAGAGGCGTTTCTTGTGCCAAGAGAACGCTTAGCAAGTAATATATCTGACGGTCGGGGAAAGATGGCACGCTGGAGGAATATGAAAAAATAACGTCCTCCAGCATATACGCAAGACGTTGTATGGATGTCTGTGACCGACCAAGATCACCACCACGAGCTCAGCAGTCTAGCAGCAATAACCTATCCGGCTGTTCAAGACGGCTAGAACACGTCTCGATGAGGCGTTTACTCAAAGTAAACCTATACCATCGCTATGGCCTCATCCGCAATCGTGAATGTCGTGCCGTGGTCCTGAACAAAATTTCTCCTTACGGTGTTTTGGCTACTAAACTCTATTAGCAATCACTTCAAAGAAATCTGCTGATTGTACACCTGGAATTTATTCTCCGCACAACCATATATTGAATCTCATTTGTAATTTTGTCCTCGTATAATCTGATCTGCAGGTCCTTATTTTCTGTAGGTTGATATCAGTAAGTAACCTCGAACGCCTAGTTTGGGAGCATACCTATGGAACAAATTCTGAGGACCAACTTGAAGGTATGCGCCGTCATATATGTGATTAAAAAAAAACGGCCTTTTTGTCCCACTTTGAGGAAGGGTTTCTTTCCCTCACTGAACCACATTACTAAATGTAAATAAGTCAATGCATCTCATTGGGCACTTTGCGAATCACCATCTCTACATTGATTTCAACTTGAAATTCGTTCGAAGCGGACTAGATTTACACCCACAGGATGTAATACGCATACTGAAACATCTTCCATAAACTGACCAGTTCCAAAATTGTATCAATTGCTTTATTATGAACTTAGCGCGCGCTTCCGTAAGTAATACCCGCCACCTATCGCGGAACGAAATCACGCTATTTGCATGTGATTTATGTATAATGCAAAAAAAAAAAAGGAAAGTACTTGCTGTATATCGAACTTGATACAATACAAACAAAGAAAAACGCACTCTGTTATTTACAAGTCACGCTTCAAGTATGCGCCATAGACCTTTCCACGGGAGGGAGCGTGCGCCTCCTCCCTGGACTGTTGTAGGGGGGTACAACGGATGACGTCACTGCGCCGACAATGCTTTTTTGGGAGGAGTCACACATATTTACAACAGTCCAGAGGGTATTATAACGGCGTCCAGGGAGCCCTCTTTGGTAACGTGTGTATATATATAAGACCCCTCAGATGGTTTTCCGAGCGTAAGCATGCATTATGTCCTTTTATTGTGTTTCCTCCTCACTTCGCCGAAGGCTGGAGGCATGCACGCGTGGAGTCACGCGAGAACACGCGCACGTGTATCCGAGGGCGGTCTGACGCAGCACCATATGTTTATGACCGTTCCACACCAGCCGCCGAGAAGCCGCAACACCAGAGCGTAAACATTTTGATTTCACAGCGGCTCGTGTCATGTTGCGGAAGCCAAGCAACGAATACAACGCGATGCCCTTCACGCAGTTATCGCGCCTGCAGTTTCCGTGTACGCCTATATAGGAGACGTCCCCTGTACGTCATGTGCTTGATTCTATGGGCCAGAATCAATAAAAGGCGAAAGTTATTATTTCAGAATTGGAAGTCCATTAGAAAACGAGTCGTGTTTCGCTCAAATGCTCAAGGCATAAAATCCATACAAGCGTAGACAGTGCCGGTATCCTTACAACCATGTCGTAAGAACAATGTTTGTCTAAACAAAAGGAAATACAATAGAATTTGGCAGGCTTGCACGTCACAACTACATCATGAAATGCTGCGTCCACTCTCAATGTTCACAAAGCATTTCACGTGTTGTACTTCTTGTCGCCTATAAACGGCGCTGCTGACTAGACTGAGTGGGCGTTGAAAACAATGTCCTTTTTCGGACACCGTTCACACTTCCGCTTTTGGAATATGTCTCGAAAGTATGTGTCGAACACAATATGTCCCATTACTGAATATTGAATAAACACAGCTCGTCAGTATACTGACGAGCTGTGTTTATATATATATATATATATATATATATATATATATATATATATATATATATATATATATATATATATATATATATATACACACGACCAGTATAGCTGCAAGAACGAAGCCAAGCGAGATATTTGCAGTTGAGGCCTATATGCTGACTCAACCTCCAACTTTACAGTACAATAAAAGTTTACGGCAAACGAGTTCTGCGGAAACCCGCAAGGTGGAGTAACGTTTATGAAAGGGAAAATTAGCATCCACCCGTTTTTGTAGCACAAGGCCACAAGGAAATCCATACGGACTTCTCAGAAATGAATTTTCCCTTTCATAATACAAATTTGCACGTGCATTATTAATACAGCATAGATAACACATGCACACACATACATACAAGGAAAGAAAAAAAGACGCATTGGGACACGTCACTGCGCTTGGCTCTTGTGTCTAAGCCTATTTTTGTCTTCTTAGGGTCTGCGCGTCTTCGCAGCAACGACGGCCTTAATTAAGACAAAGCACCAGTTAGCCCACTTGCGGGCCTGAAATACTCCTCAAGGAGTAATTAACATTGCGCGAACGACTTATTCTTTGTATATGTGTAAGAGATATCTTCCAAAACATTTCTAGGTAGAAACAGAGGACATTACCATTTGAAGCATATTATAAAGTTCGTTCAATCAAAAGAGCCCAATTTCTGGCCTCCGCACGTAGAGAGTAAGAAGAACGAACTTCATGCATCGGGTAATCGATGCATGTGCGTCAATTCCTGCCGGATTTGAACTTCCACCAACTATGCATATATAGAGTTCTAGCAATACGCTATTGTAGACGTACGTACAGCATGACATCATATATATATATATATATATATATATATATATCAGCACTGCGCACAGCGTTATCGAGGTGAAAGATTTATAGGTCTCTTC
Organism: Hyalomma asiaticum; assembly: GCA_013339685.2. Lineage (NCBI taxonomy): Eukaryota > Metazoa > Arthropoda > Arachnida > Ixodida > Ixodidae > Hyalomma > Hyalomma asiaticum. Next base: position 64,988,732 of record CM023486.1, read on the forward strand.
TGCACTTCTACTTCCCATTTCGTTTTTCTTCTTCTGACCACATTTACTATATGGTCTTCACCAGACCTCTGAAAGCATTTTCATAATCTCTCTCTTTCCCTACATGATCAAGTTAAGCTATGGAAAGCTAAGGGTTATAATACACAACGTATTTTTTGAATAGTTATAAGCTGGAGCTATCACGCACCATTTCGAGCCTATATAGCTGTACATGACCTTTTCACAGAAAAGAGGGAGCTCCTCCATCCTAGACTGTGGCATATGACGCCGTAGCCTCGGCAGAGCTTTTGTGGAAGGTCACGCATATTTAGCGGGCCTTCTGTGAAAAGGTACGGAACTCTGCAAGAAACACTACCTAACAAAAAAAAAAGGAAGACAGCTCTTGCTTGTCCGCTAACACCTAAGGCAGACCGGACGTGCTTATACGTCACAGGTCCCGCACGGCCAACATATTTTGCCGAACTTGCTAAGGCCCGCGTTGCTTCGCACTGACTCAACGCGAGCTGTTCACGATATACGTAGAGCATATCGGTCCACAGCACGCTCTCCGATGGCATTCACCGCCTGATACGCGTTCAGTCAACTGGTTCAGTGGCTGCCCCGAGCGGCCTTTCCAGACCTCGCCAAAGGCTGATTTGCCTATTAATCCACCCACAAGTTGTACCACAACCCCTTCCACATTTTACTGAATATGCTCACGGATAGCGGCTCCGGAAAAAAAGAAAACCTCCGGCTTACCATACGAGCCGTGATGCCCCCTTATTGGTCAAACATACCTGGCGGTCTATCCCACCGGGGAAAGGTTGTGTTAAAGAGCAACTTTGCTGAAAAATTGGCCCTTATCGCAACCTCGCCGACTTTGCCGTGTCCACTGATCTCAATGAAAATTTTAATATACGTTCTTTTCGGTACGGCAACATACGCCAAGCTAGGCGGTTGCAAGCCATTTAGATTTCATGAAGATGAATTTTAAATTTTTTGGCGCATTCCCACGCGGGCCACACTGTGCTTTTGACGTCATTACCTACAGCGCTGCGTAACCGAGCAGGCGGGCTGTCAATAGCAAAACGATGATACTTCAATGCTCTAATCCTCGCTGTGAGGTTCCGTGAAGCTGGCATAGCTCGATACATCGACCCCGCCACTTTAATTTTTCTGACGCCAGCTCCATACTTCTGATGGCGGGAGGCTGTAACGTCATGGTATATTCTGCAGGAACCATCTACCCGTTTCGGTTTGAACACATCTTTCATTCGTGTATTTAGAATTATTGGTCAGTTTCTGAGCAAACTGAACCATCCTGGCTGCTACAGCCCTATCAGTACTATTGGAAAGCAGCGGTATCAGCGTCGAGGGAAAAAAAAATTCAGGAGGCGGCGTCACGTGACTCCGCTTTCCTCGGCAAGCCAACCTCCTCTGACGTCAGTGCGCGTTGCCTCTCGGGTAGGATTAGGCCCTTCATGGTTGCCGGACCGCTCGAGGTTGTTTGAAAGCGGTAGCCTTTAATGGCTCCTTACCGTGCATTATTTTACCGCCTGCTTACCACGTGACCAGCGCTCATTCCCCATGATTCTCTCCTCTAAATTTTTATGACTAGGCTTCAGGATTGTCACGCGACGCCCTCTCCTAGCTTATTTTCTTCCCTCCACGGTTATCAGGACGTGATGAAAAATGTGGCTGATCCCTCTGTCACAGGAATCGGTATAACACGAAAGTTAAATGCCTCTTCGCATAAGCAGTTGAATGTTTATTGTTGCATCGAGGTGAACTTGCCCATTGTTATTGGTATTTCGCTGGTACGGCACCGTATGACGTGGATGAACCCACGTTCACACATCGCCTCCATAAAATCAAGGGCCAACCCTTTGTGGTAATTGAAGTAGTTTACCTAATAACTGGGCGCAGTCTATAGCAAATGCCGCGCGACAAATTTAGGTATCAGTCATATTTATTTGCACCACATTGACCCGTCAACGCTGTTGCCGTGCTCTGGCGCCTAATGCAGCAGTTTTTTTTTTTTTTGTTCCCATCACGCCCGAAGATCGGTCGGCGGGCAAACGCCACCCACGAATAAAGGTGACCGGTGACCTACCGCGGCGCTATCGGCGCACATGTGCTGGAAGCTGCACGAACGGGGCTATGCGCGCGGCTCTGCACCCGTGCATCGAGGCGAACTTTGGAACGCGCCTGGAATGGTACCGCCATCTAGGAGAGACGAAGTAAATCTGCAATGATTCACTTTGCAGCGGATGGCGGCACCGTTCCAGGCAATGTGCGCCTGGATGCGCGTGCTGAGCCGGACGAGACAAGAAGGCGCGTTCGTACAGCGTCGTGCATGTGTGGCGTTAGCGCAGTGGTAGCGCACAGCGCACCTTCGTCGTGGCGCGGGGGCTGTGAGTTCGATTCCGAGCGCTTCAACGGAAGTTTTTCAGTTTCTTCTTTATTCTTACGCGTTTACTTTACTGCATCATATCCGTTACGGTAGTGACGTATGGGGTCGTGTTGGACCCCGGCATAAAACACCTTCGTGTTAAAAAAGATAAATCCGCCTGAGTTCCCGTTTAAGGAGGTTTCGGGTCGGAGGAATGGTCAACCCCGCCTGTGACCGCTCCCTGACAGCAACAGTTACGCTGTCCGGTGCGTCTTGCCAGTTTTGTGATGCCGCCATCCGCAACGCGACAGCGAGGCGCTTGCCGTGGACCTGCCCAGACCTATACATATATGAACCGTCTTCGGTTCATATATGTATAGGTTCGTATATGGTTCATATATATGCCCAAACCTATACATATATGAACCGTCTTATTTAAAAATGTTTAGGCGCTCTTCCCCTATCGGTAAAATGGGGTAAGCAAAGCTTGGCATGTGCGTGCCTTCTTCTATCTTTCCTTCTTGCTTGCTGTCTTCGTTTCCCTCTTTCTTTTTTTAATTTCCTTGTTCCTTTCGCTTCCTTTTCTTCTTACTTTCGTTCCTTTCTTTCTGCCATTCCTTCTGTATTTGCTTACTACTTTCTTAATTTCTTTGTTTGCCAAGCATGCACGTTTTATGGGCATCTTCTTATTCATGCATGCATATGAAACCCCATTTTAATATTGGGCTCGTGCGATGAATTGGCAGTGGCTGAATCAATTAGTATAGCAATCTTGCAAGCCAGCCACAGCTCAAGGGGCAATTTTCATTTTCAGTGTATCTTATTTTATTATACAACCATGCCTTAAATGATGAATGGAGAGGTGAGAGGAGATGACAGTGGTTAATGCTCCATTTCACTGACCGCTCTACAGGGAACCATTATCCACCATGGTAGCTTGTAAGGTAAGGTAAGCTGCCACACTGCAAGGTTTTAGGACACGGGTTCTCTTCCGCATCACGGGAGCTAAATGTAAGAATACCCATTTAAGATTAAATTCAGGTGGCTGAAATTAATCTGCTGCCCCACACTACAACGTGCCTTATAATCACATCATGGTATTGGCGTGTAAAACCCCAGGGATTATCATTACCTGCAGACAGCCATTGTGTGGAATAGAGATTTGCTAATGTATAATGGCATGCCCTTCACATTCCAGGGCTACAACTTCCGAACAGTTGCATAGAATCTGGTCCTGTGGCATCAGTTTTATCTTGTAAAAGATTACCTATCCTCGAATTTCGTGTGAGGAAATGATGACAAGGATTGGTTGCCAGTGCACAGTCAAGGTTTAATTGCATTATTTGTAAGCAAAAGAAAATACTCTAATAGAAAAGTGCTAGGAGGGCACAACCTACAGTTAAACATCCCTATAAAACCTGATGTAAAGGTTTCTGTGAGGAGCTCACCATTACAATAAAAACTGACGCCGGCACACGGGCAACTTGGGTTGAAACTGCATTCTGAAAAGTGCATGCAACAGAGCGCGAGACTCATGCCAATAGACCCTTTTCATAAACTGCAAGCTAGCTTTCCTGCAATGCAGCTTGCCCTACTAATGGCGGCATTGGGCATCCGGCAAACAACGTGTGCAAGCGCAATTTGCTTGCGATAGGGCATGTAAAATGTCGACCCAGCCCTTCTGATACAAACATCCCCAAAAAACGGGTCGTAGCATGTGCAACTTGAATTTTAACAGCATTTAAATAAAGGCAGCTGTCGCCATTAGTAGGGCAAGTTGCATTGCAGGGAAGCTAGCTTTACAGTTTATGAAAAGGGTCTATTGTGTGATGTGGCACACGAACTTAATTTGTTTGTGTAACTGTATACGTGTGCGCGGAGGGGTGGTTGCCTGTCCTCTAATCACATAATGAGAGGGGGGGGCAATCTGCCCTATACCTTTATAATGCACTGTGTTTTGATCGAAATAGCCTCTGTGGGAGGCAGTTTGGGACAGGGAGGAGAGAGGCACCGCAGTGAATTTTCGCCCTCCTAATGGAGAGCCCTTTGCATGCTTGTATAAGATTTATTTTATGGCAAAAAATTGCCATCAACTTCAGTTGTACAGAGACCACAAGGATATTGTCCTATCTGTGCTGCCAGCAGCAAGAAGCAGGCCTGCCTTGCACAACTCTCTATCCGAAAACTTCAACGTCTGCACACTTTCCTTGTGGACATCTAGCACCGCAAGTGGTTTCATGTTCTTCCAGCTGAACACACGTATTCTCCCATCCCAACCACCTGATGCAACAATCTTGCCATCAGTACGTATTTGCACAGAAGAGAAGCCGTCGTTGGTGACTGTCAGCCTGTGCTTCTGAACAAGTTGTCCATCATTTCGTTCAAACACGCACAGTTCTTTTGACACCGAGCCACATATTCCTCTGTTCACCCTGTGGACTTCATCGAAGTCCATGCACATTATTGGTTCTGTGTACAATGTCACTGTTGAGGACGGGGCACCACCACTACGCATGTCATATTGGACAACACTGCCACTCTCATAAGCGGCAAGGATACTGTTGCAGTCCATGCTGAGCTTAATGCACATTGCCATGCCGAGCCGTTCCTTTGGCTCGAGAGTGGATCTGATGGCCTTCTGGCTTTCCAAATCCCACAGTGTAATCTTCCAGTCTGGTTGGGTTGGCGTGGCAATAAGTGCAGATGCAGCACCAGGAAGACTGCACTGGCAAAACCCTTTCGAATTTGTCACTATGGTACCTGAAAAATGTGCAGGAAGAAATAAGAGGTGGCAACTGGAGTAAGCCACATCTTTCAATTTTTTCACATTACATGCACAGCAGTAAGCTTAATGAAAACTCTTTAAGGGACAGTGGTATAATGACAACTTTTCAAATAACCGTAAACATAGGAGTGCTTCCCTGGGGATTCCTGCCACACATTTGCGGTATCCTGTGAATTTCAGAAAAGTTGTAGGACCCAACACTGGCCCTTTGCTTACGCAGCTGTTGCCTGTCCAAAAGCAAGAGACCACAGCAGTTAGTCAACTATGGCCATAACTATAGTGAAGCATAGACCACTAAGTTAATGTGGATAGAGCACGGGTTTCTCCTGGAATGCAAGGAAAAACAGGTGGAGTCCAGACTGTTACCTGTTGTCGTGCGTACACATTTAAGTAAACAATACACAGTCTGCCACGTGCTTAGTTAGCAGACAGCACGGTAAAGCCTCCAGCAAAGGCGGAACTCGAGCACCTTCATGGTGGTTTATTGTGGAAACTGGTACAGACAATACGAAACTTTTTGTTCTCTTCGTTCCTGGCCGTCACTAATGTTGCAGCTTTGCACAAGCTAGTGAGCCGTAAAAAAAGAAAGAAAGAATGTTTCCCCAATAGATGTTTTTGTATCACTGAGAATCGTACAACCTGCATCAATGGCGTATCTGATGAATAATAGAGGTAGTTCGACGAAAGGCATGCAGGCAAGTGCTCGAGAACGGTTTCACGCCAGAGTGCACAAGAACTGAAGAGACGATAAGAAACACGAACCTGACTGCTTCCACTGGGTGTCACTGAACGTCCAAACCGCCACTGTTCCGTCACGACCTTGTGTCACTAGAACGTTTTCGGAATGGCCGATCCATAAAATGGATTCATTGCTGTGTCCCACTAGGACATGTTTTCTCCTAAAAGTCTAAAATAAAAAAAAAAAAGAAGAGGACGGTAAGAAAGACCAGTCATTCAACCGGTAAACGCGAACACAAACGTGTTTTGACGTCAGAAGCATGCACAAGCATCTGCCACCAACTACGATCTCTCGCACTGAATTTATGAAATCGCGAACAGCGCTCAATACTAACCCCAAGGTCCCAAGCAAATATTTCACCGCCAGATGATCCTGAGAAAAGGACATCGTCAAAAAACTCGACTGTCGTTACGGGGCCACTGTGACCTCTCAGGGTGTAAATAGGGTCAGGAGGTCTGTTCGACATCATAAATGCTCGCGTAGAGCTTCAAATAAACAGCACGTTTGTAACACAACTGCTTCTACATCGTGACAAAGCTACGATTACGCTTTAACTACGAAATAACGTGAGATCTCAATCCGGCGTTGCAATCGCGCGCGCCATCCAAGGGAGCAGACATTTTAGATGTTGAGTTGAGATGGCCGCGACCGCAGTTGCACATCACAAAGTTTCCTTAACTGCAGCTCAGTAAATTATGTGCTGCCGAATTATCGCGTAATACGCTGTATAATATGTTGATGATATTTTTTGTCTCAAGTGATAATGTCGAACAAACTTTCTTTCTTTTTTTTTTGTACTAAACTGTCGTGACTACACCAATTCACGGCTGAGCGAGGACGAAAGTGAAACAAAACTAAACAAGAAACACGCACCGCGCCCGATGTTTCGCGTGCCTTGCTTGTGCCGTTGCCAGCGGCAACAGACAATAACATTTCTCAAGCAAAAATGTGACCGCGGCGGCTGGTACTTCTTTGCTGTCACCTCGCCAGTCCTTCGGTGCACTACGTAAGCATAGTACGCAGTCGTGCCCGGTGATTTCGCCCCCAGCACGATGTCTACTCGTCGCCGTAGTCGCCTCGCGTGCCCCAACGACTTCAAGTGGCCGTAATCGAGCGTGTGCGAGGACCGTGTTAACTTTTCTTTTTTCTCAACCTTGCCCCCCCTCTTCTTGATGCATACTCCGTGGGAGGTCGCCCGTTGGCGCGAGCCATGAAGAAGTTCTTCCAGAAGAAATTACTCAAATCGTCCTCCGCCAAGAAGCAGAGCACGGCCAGTTTGAGTTCGCAGGATGGACACACGGACGAATTCCACGGCTACTCGATCGACCTCGCGAGGACGGACTCGAGTTTCACGAAACTCCATAAGGCGTGCTGGCTCGGCGACGAAGACCGGGCCCGCTCCGCTGCCAAGAAAGTTGACGTCAGTTTTCAGGACAATGAGAGCAGGTAAGGGGAACAATGCGTTGCGATCGTTAGCCGCGCGGGCGGTGTGGTTACAACGTGTTCGCGGCCGTATTACCTGTTTTTCTTATTAATGGATGGCGGGTTGTGCGCGCGCGCGCGTTCTCCAAATTTGGTGCGTCCACGGTCAAGCAACTCCTTCGTGACCGCGGAGAACGATGAGAGCTGGCACGCGCGTGAAACATCGTGCTAGAGCCGCGAAAATGTTTCGTGGGTGGACGGAAGTCGCCGTCAAGGGGTCACCGCTCCAACCACGGAGTCGCGTGGGCGCGATGCATTGTAGCCTCGATTCTTCAAGCTCGCTTCCATTCCTCTTCGCGGGGGACGGCGGCGGCTGAATGTTTTCCGACGCTTCGTCAGCTATCTCTGATGCGGGATGGAAGGGTTTTATCTCAAGCAGCGTCGACTTCGCATCTGCCTTCAGGGGCCTTGCGTTGTGCGTACTTTTCTTCAGTTTCTGCGTCCACTGTCTGTTGTAAGTAAACCGCCGCGGCCCGCCCGCTTGTCGGTACCCTCCCTATCAACAACTGTCAAAATGCCACCTGCGACTTTTTTAGAGCCGTTTACATTGTGCTATATTTAGCTCACCAATCATCTTTGAAGTACTGCTGTGTGTACAGACGTTCTCTGCGTTTCGGCTGGGAGGGTGAGTCTTCACTTTACGGTTTTGTCGCGAGTGGATAAAACGGCGTCCTTAAAGGCGTTTTGTTGAGGCAGAGTCGTGCATTGTTTCAGCAAGTTCAGTTCGCGAAAGCGAACGCGCGTTTATATGTGCCGATACTAGCCGTGACTCAGCATGGATAAACAATTTACAAACGTCAAGTACCTGCCGACATATCTTGACAGCTGTTCGCGCAGGTGTGCCAAGGGAGGTGGAACGTGCTCCACTTTTCTCACATGCAGCATTTGTATGCCAGATTCGCCTTATGCTTTCTGGTCTCCTTTCGTTCTTTCTGGGGCAAAATCTTCAATCACAATGCCCTTTCTAGGATGACAACTCGCAGTCAATTTTTAGGACGGTTATTCATGCGTATCAATCATGCTTAACATTTCTTTGATTTGACCTTTTATGCTGCATATGACCATTTACTGCTTTAATAAAGGTTGTCGTATGTGTATCATGCTTACAATGTTTTCATTGCCATTTTGTGAGGCTGTCAAAAAAAATTGAATTGAATTAAAATGCACAGAATTACTTGTGTTTAAAAGATTAGGGTGTTAAGTCAACAGAGGAGGGACAAGTCGTCTAATATGTGGTACTTGCACTGCATGCTCTATGTTGTTTCAGTGGCTGTGTTGCTTTGCTGTCTTTATAAGCATGTTCCCTTTCTAAGTCAAAAGGGCTGTCCCCTCTACAATTACCTTTTACCAGCCTATTTCACAAGAAGGTTTCATTCACTTTTGGGTGCGCCCATCCTGTCCATCTTTTATGACTTTTGAGGGATCTCCCATCATGCGTTTGTGTACTATCGTGAGCACTATGAAAGGGAACACAGGAACATGTGGCAAACAGCCTCGAAACCGACTCGGAGCAATATGTGGATTGCGCTGTGAAAAATCAAGTGGAAAGGAGGGCGCTCTTTCACTAACTGTTCGCACTTCCGCCACGCTGGCGTTTCTACAAAACAGAAACTTGTGCCATTTCACCAATAACATGGTATCATCCGATATTCAATAAGGCGTGGTAATTATCGCAGTAAAATGCAGTGATGCGTTTCTTTTTCTTTCGTTCTTTTTTTTTTTTTCTTCACACAAGTGCATGGCACAGTGCCAAGTCCTGCACTATGTGCACACAAACGCACAGCAGGAGTGCCAACATTTGTTCAAAACAGCCTTCCCCTCCCCACTATGTTTCCGACGGCTGCCGCCACATATCACTGATACCTGAGTTTCAGGATGTTTGCCATGCGTTCCTGTATTCCCTTTCATATTGCTCACGATAGTGCATGACAGTCAAACATTATTTTAACAGCTGTCAGACAAATCGGATACTCCTTAAGTATGAGGTGTCTTTCAGGGCTGTTATTTTCAATTCTATGATTGAAGAGCATTGAATACTATCGAGAAAAACAATGGCTGGAGTATCTTTTTCTTAAGTGTGTTCCGTTCATTAGTGGGCTATTGCGCATTTTAAAGATTGCAATGTTTGCGTATTTTTATTTGTTATAGTTTTTCAACAAGGGTGCCCAGAGCTTACTATGGGATGTGTGCACTGAGGCTTGATCCTAGTGGCAGCGGCACCATCGCGAGGCTGTTGCACTTTTGCAAGTTCATCCATATGTGCTGTCCATGTGTTGGCATGTGTTCTACTAGACTCTTTGGAGGTCTCTGTCATCCAAGAGACGGTACGGAGCTCACACACAGCTGTTTGGCTGAGCTGTTTTAGGACTGTATGCAAATTTCAGTTCTGCAAAATTTAGTATTACCTCCTGAATCTCCTCCTTGCCATGCTCTTGTATATCTTTATACATCGATCACATCTGCGCATCGCATGTTGTGCAGAGGTTTGCTCATACTCACTTCTTTCATGCCGTTTGAGAATAGGAATCATCATTTATCATTTGCCTACATGCAAGATATAGTTTGTTGACATAGTGTATAACCAGAAGCCTTTCTCCTATCGCTGTATTTCTTGAGTGTACCACTCCACTTCCTAATGCACTCAGGTATCTAAAATACCTGTAAATAGGTGCATGCTGTGCCGTATGAGCCAGTAGCTTGGAAGCCTGGTATCAATCCTGTTTCATCCCCTTACCTGTATTCATACGGGAAACATACTTGAACATTTTACGCTTGGAAAGTAACAACGCCAGAGCACTCAGTCTAAGGTGTCTGATAGAAGTATGACTTCAAAAGCAAAAAAGGCACATATGATATAGATTTGATTTGGAAAGTTCCCTTTTTTTTTTTCTTGTTTTTCAGGAGCCCACTCCACCTGGCAGCTGCAAGGGGTCACGTGACAATCGTGCAGCTTCTGCTGCGTGCTCAGGCCCGTGTCGATGCGTTGGACTCAGAAGGGAAGACTCCGCTGATGAAGGTGCAGTATTTTGCAGTTGTCAAATGTTTACTTGTATTTCAACCACGTCTACCTCAGGCGACCGTCTGCCTGTACATCTTCCAATACCACCTATCACCAATGATCTACCACTGCTGAAACTTAGAGAGACAATTAATTAGAATACTATTGTCAGCTTAGGACGATAGATTATTTTTTTAGAACCCTATTTTCATTACTGTGGCCATCATTGGTTCGTTATGAAAAGAGGAAATGAAGGCAGGTGCTCCATTCTTTAATTTCATGCACCATCTGAACGTCAGTGTGATGCCATGGATTTCAGTCCTTTTCTTCATGTTTCCGCCATTTGGGCTAAACAAAACTTCAGGTTTGCATCACCTTGCTGTGCCAAGTCTGTGGCTTTCATGAAATGCAGCATAATTTAATTTTTCCTGTTACCTACCACTGTCTATGAATACATGGCACATTGGTGCAGGGATGGCAAGGCAGAACTGCTTCCTGCACACCTCTCTTTCCTTCTTGTGTGTTTTCTGTCTTACAAACTGCTTTCTCACAGCAGTATAGCCGTGCTTTTGGAATTGTGGAAGGGTAATTTACTTTTGGTGACAGGAAGTAATTTATCATTGGTCTCTCTCCGTTGTGGCAACCTCAACATTGTAACATAATGCTTAAAAGGCAATGGAAGACATCTTTTGCCAATCAGTCGCAGTTTTACCATAGAAACATCGTCAGTCATTCCAAATCAAATAAGCTAACTGGGCACCATTGTTGTAGAAAGTATGAAATTAAGTACTGTATTGCATAACCATGTACAGAGCTTGCCTAAATTCATCCCAACCTGGCAGGTTCAATGCCTGTAGGTGTTACGCAGGGGTTTATCGTTCAGCTGGTCAAAATTTCCAGAGCTCTCCGCTCGCACTATTTCAATGAGCGATAATCATATTATTGTTTTAACATGTAAAATCCTAGCCGTTATCATTCTTATTACCTTTGGCTTACCTACGAGCTTCTTAGCATTCATTGATTTATGTCACCAGAGTTGTAAACAGAAGCAGCCAGATAAGTGGTAGCACCTTGCAGCACAGCGGTCTATAATGTAGACACACGACTATTGCAGTCGCATAGTATATCCTACTTCACTAGGATGCCACTGTACTGCGTTTCAATATGTGTGTTTGTCAACAGAACTCACAGAACGCATAACCATGTCTGTGAAAGCATTACAGTTAGACAAAGTGTCTTAAAATGCAGCCAAGGTTAGACAACCAACCAAGCATTGACCTATTAATCACACATTGTTGGATACTACACTCGTACGTCGTTATAACCAAGTTGAAGGGAGACACGGAATTGCTTTGGTATATCCATTATTTCATTATAAACATTATCACCCTTAACTGTAATATTTGCCATCTTTGTGTGAAAATATTGTGTGAATAAGATGGCACTGTGGCCTGTGGTATTTCTGTATAGAGCCAGGCTTGCGTTAAAATTTTGTAAAAGCAGTAAAAACAAATCTGCTTGTCAGTACCGTGCGCACTGACAGCCGGCGCAATAGGCCACATTCCCTCACAACACGGTTGTCTTTCGGTTCTGTTTAGCACGTGGCTCGCCCACATTACCACGAAACTGGAGAAGTGGTGATGCTGTCGAGCAATCTGTGAAAATACACTTGCCATCTTCACCTTCTACAACGCATGCGACGCACCAGCTTGGCTTGGCCACCTTGCGGCTCCTGAGCTGACTGCGTCGCCGAGTGCACTCTTGGAGCCCACACCTAGGCATCAGCATTCGGTAGCGTTCACGGGTGGCTGTAACTATCGAAAGGTGTCTAGGTAGTTTAGATGTAACAGAGAAGTGGCTGTAATAATCATTTCTTACCATCGCATGCACTATTGAATTTGTTCTGCATATATCTACTGCCAGCCACCTGACTGCACAGTTAGCATGACCTCCGAGATTGGCACGATGCGATCTCGGAGGCCATGCTATGACATCTAGCTGCTATGAAAAAAGAAGAAAGCAAAAAAAAAAAGTGGGGACAGCAAGACTTAGTGAAGATTGCAACAGGGTGGAGGAAGGCAGGCACCAGCACATGGTGTGCGCCGCTGCTTGCACGCAGCTGAGTGTGCAAGCAGCAATGTGCGGCAGTTTCATTGGGCCAAGGGATCTTTCAATCCAACCACCAAGTGATTTTGTTGACGCGAACACGTGTCGATTTTCAGTTTCAGAGACGATTTTTAGTTCGTTATATCCACTGAAAGGCCAATTTTACTTCATTAAAACAAGGTTTTAAATGCATGTACGTCTATGGGGATATTAAGGGAAATTTTATTTATTTCATTATATCCATTATTTTGTTATATCCTCTTACATTATAACAACGTTCAAGTGTATATCCTATCATACCAGACTTGCTGAAACTCCCTAATAACATCGGTGGTGCTGTCTTTGTTGTTTTTTCTTTGCTACCCAGGCCGTGGAGGGCCACCATCTAGAAGCTGCTCGATGTCTGTTGGAGCAGAGGGCTAACCCTGATGTCCCTGACCAAAACCTGGACACTGCGCTTCACTTGGCCCTGTCGACAGGACAGGCTGACATGGCTGCACTACTTGTTCAGTTTGATGCTGATGTCTCAGCGAGGAACAAGGTGCGAGCCTCTCTTTAGATTTAAAATGAGAGGCATATTGTCCTAACCAAACACTCGTTCTCTCAGTAGACATAGTTCTTCAGTATGAGGTTCTTGCAGAGGGCTTCACCCTAAAACGATAAAAGAAGTCTTGTAAGTTGAGCACGAAATGTTGAAGGAGTGAAAAGTACTTTGCAGGCTTCCTAGCACACTGCACCTGTGCATAAGACCATGGATTAGAGCTCAGGATATCATGTTGGCTTACTAATACAGATGGTGTGTGAAATTCTCATGTGCTTTAGAATGAGGTTAGTGCTAAAGAATGCAGGGTGAGTAAAGTTAGCATGAAGCCCTTCAATGCAGCAACCACCCACAGTCCTGCAATAAAATTGTGAGACTGGAACACCTTTTGAATGATTAACCTGCTCACTGCTTTCCTGAAGAAGACAAGCCCACTTGTCAAACTGCTAGCCCTAGCAATGTTCCCTGTTTTTCACCATTTTAAATGATTTGTTCATCACCTCAGGCCTCCTTTTTCTCGGAACATTTCTGGTTTATGTCGCCGCTTTCCTGCTTTTCAATGGTAAATAACAATGCTTGTCAGGTTTGATACATCTTTGGTTTGTTAACTATATAGGTAACAGTGTATACTTCTGAGAGTGCGAGAGCATAGGTTGAACCCCCTGTCCATGGCAGCTGCATTGCAAAGGGCAAAATATTAAAAACACTCGTGTGCATGCATTTCTGGTCACATTAAAGAATGCGTAGAAATTGAAATAAATCCGAATAACCCTATGGCTTCTCTTGCAAGCATCATGTTGCAGTCTAAGATTAGGCCCCATGGTTTCATTTTCAAAAGTAGTGCTTTGCAATGACTTTCGTTAGGTAGATACTATCGATCCTTGTGATGGGACCTCAAAAGTGCATTTCGAATGCTTGTTTTGCAGGAAGGGATGTCACCATTGTACTTGGCGGCTGTTCAGCAGCAGCTAGATGTGGCTCGTCTTCTATTAGACCGTGGCGCCCAGGCGAATGCTGGGGACAATAAGAAGAAGTAAGTGCTTTGCTTTAGCTTCAAGCTAGTGCTTGTGCACTTGTTTAAGAGCCTTTAGAAAGGTGGGAAGCACAACTGCTTGTTACTGTGTAACACTATTGTGTCTGGGCCGATTTTCCAGACCTTGAAGGCACATGGAAATCAAGTGTTGAAGCACTCTAAACATTTAGGTTACATTTTTTTTTTTTAAGAAGTGACATAATTCTAATGCAATTCAAATGACCCTGTGTGAATGCCATGCTAGTGTTATGTATAGCTTGCATATAAAAAAAGAAGCATAGCTGACCTTACTCTGCTTGTGCATTGGCTTGTTAAACCGTTTGCCTGCTTGATAGTTAAACCATTTGCCTGCTTTATAGACGTCATGCGGGTTTTCTCTACGTTCTTGTCCATTACTATGTGCCTCCGTAGCCTTAATGAGGTTAGATGAACCTCATTATGGAACCAGCAGGACATCGAGTAGTGCCATGAATATGGGAAGTAACTATAACATGGTCTAGCCCTTGAAGTCAGGCAGCTAGGATCACTGGCTATGTGAGAGTATGCACAAACATACACACATTTTATGTAGTATAACTTTTTGGCAGTTTTATACTCCAAAGAGAAGACATAGGCCTTACATGAATAAATGTGGGATGCATTTATAATGAATATTGGAGGACCAACAGTGTTGGATCCAGAAGGGATGACCAAATGTCCTGACCCCTCTTAGCTTTTGAATGTATGCCCCAAGAAGGGGAGCTCTTTTAAAAACATCTTTATATAAGTGATTTCTTAGTAGCATCCAGTAAACCGTCTCGGATCTGAAGGCACACGTGCCAGTTTCTTTCACTGTTGACGTCCCACACTCACCTTTAGGTATAAGACTTCCCCTGAGCTGACCCCCCATGTCGGAAAAAATCTATGTCCATCCCTGATTACGAACATATTTTTTGGGAGGTCAGATGTGACTTTATTGCTTTATCTTACCTCATCGGTGAGTTGCTGTTTGGAGAAACTTATGTGAGATTTATTGTCAAAGGATGGGAAACTTTTGTACCTGAGGTTAACTATGATGCCTGCGTGTGCAGGTGGTAACAGGGAAAGCAAGGACAAAACCACTGTGATACTGCTTGGATGTTTTTACCATGGCTGTAAATGGGCAACCTTTTTGTTTACTTTCTGTTCCTGTGCATTTTGTTTCACCTGCAGAAGTCCATTGATGGTGGCCTCGGAATCTGGGTCTGTAGCTTTGGTTCAGCTGCTTCTGAGCCGTGGGGCCAATGCGAACGCAGTTGACGATGAAGGTCACACAGCACTCGACCTTGCTAGGAGAGCTGGCCACGAGGAATGTGCCAAGCTGCTCGCCATGAAGACTAGCAGTGCCCATCGTGGTGAGTTCTTGCTGTTCATTTGTTCAACTCAATCTGGCTCCCTGAACCTATTGGGTACGATTTTCGTTAAAGCTTTGCTGCTGCGTATGGCACTGATGGGTCAACCCATTCACTCACGAATACATCCATTCACACTTACACTCATTGGACGGGCCTTAGATGGAGCGTTAGGGAAAGAGGATGTTGGTATGGATGTGGGTGTGTGTTGGAGGTGGGAGAGGACATTTGAAAAGTTTGTGTGTCGTGACTGCCATAAATTTAAAAATTTTCATGTCTGCCATTTTTGTATATAGTTGAAAATGTACAGGCTTGCTCTCATTTTGATGCCTGTCATGCTTTGCCTTTGCCAAATATATTGTAGCCTAGTGCTGGAGGAGCATGGAAGGTGAGAAACAAAAGCGGGCATGAGGAATTGAGGATTGTCAGCTCCGGAGTATCCCATGACCATAGTTTATAACTTCTGCTTTTCTTACCCATTGTAAATAAGCCCATTCCATCCGTAACAATATGATACTGATAATGCAAACATTATGGATGCCTCTCCCCTGAACAGTAGTGGGTGCTTCTTAATGATAGCCCAAGCGACGATTGGCTGTAGGGGTTTTGAGGGGAGGTTAGCATGAAGACAAGTGACTGTATTTGAGTGTTTCGTCCAGTGAGTGAGGTCGGGGATGAATGTGTGCATGCATGGGTGCTGTTAAGTGTGAATGGAAGTCACTACAAACATGAGTGAGTGTTGGTGAGTATGAGAAGGTCGTTGTAGCCAGCGGGCACCCCCTCATACTTGATAACCAACGTAATGCAGTGCCGTATTAGTTGACAAATCATCCTAGATTATAACTTTAGCCATCTCAGACTTCTTTTTGCGTCCGCAGCATTTTAAACATATGTGACGTCTGAGCGTAACAACTTCAGCTCTGTATTGATTTCTTCTGTACAATTACCTAATTCTTTCCAATGCTTGTTGGTTTTGCCAGGTGAAGCTGAAAATGCTGACATCGAGTCATGGAAGTCATCAAGTGGCTCCGAAGCCAGCAGGAAAGGCAAGGTAATAGTAAATAGCATTACCCGAATTGTATGCTTAAGAGAATTTTGTATCAACACTATAATATATCAACTGTCATCAGACAATCGGCCACTGGTCTCAAGTTTGATTTTTTTTTTTGACGGATAGACAGATTGCAAACTCTGTGGGGTTGGAATATTCTAAGGGCAGTGACAATGACACATGCAAGCATTGGCTGGATTGGGCTGACAACTTGACAAACAATTTGACCAAGGTTTCATAAATGGCCTATGTGGCAAAAAGAAAACCTTTGGGCAACCTTAATGTTCACCTTTTTTATTTAAGGGGGACACTGTTCTTGAGAATGTGAGGAATTTCTCTTTCGCATATTTTTAAGAGAAATTCATAATTGATTGAGTTTCTGGTGCTGATTTCAAAAATATGATTATGTTTCTCCCATGTCAGTTAGTTTTAGAGATAATTAAAATTATCATTTGTTTGCCAGGTACAATGGCACAAAATAACCTTATTAGAGAGCTACCATTGACGCATGTTTAGATGCTAAAACATATTAGCTACACAATGATAGGAGTACTTTATTTTATGATTTTTGGCAAGGCTGCAGCAGTCTGAATATCAGTGTTTGCAGACACACCTTCCTTATGCTCTAATTGAACGAGAAATTAAAAATTTTCAATGATGTTATTTGAAAATTCACTCCTACCATTTTGTACTCTACAGATAAGTCTGCATGCCACAACAAAAATGGCTGTGCCAGCTGCTCTGAAGGCAGGGATATTGCTCTGCAAGTTTGCCACTGCAGCAAGATTCTCATTATGAGAAATGGGAGAAAAACAGAAGAAGCCCGATTTTAGTAAAGTGAAACACAGAATTGCCGTATCTTTGTTAGGTGATTTGTGGCCACCAGGGATATAATCTGGATGCTTACTGCTGCACTACTTGTCGTTCACCATGAAAACAGCCCATTTTTGGTACATTTTTATAGTCAAAATATATAGCTTGTCCTTGATAAAAGCTGTTACTGTGACTGAAATATCAATTCTAGATGTGAGAAACTTGTTCAGCACTTTCAGCATTGCCCATATGCCATGGAAGTACCATTTTTCAAAAACTGATTTTTTTCATAATATTCTGCCTCCAAGACCAGTGTACCCCTCTTAGTAGCGTTAGCCCCTGGTGAAGTTTGGTGAAGATTTCATTGACTTGGGTAGACATTAGGTCAGTTCAATTACACGTGGAACATACCTGCTTTGGATGGGCGGGTATTAGCCACACACGTAGGTGTGCACAAAGAGGGGGCCTCTATTCATGTTTCCATATGTTACAGAGGTCATTAATCTAAGCTCTGCCATTATTGATGTCAATGATTACCAGTGTAATGTAACGGTGATAATTACGGTGCCTTATAACAGTTTAAAATTCATCCTTTTTCTTTTTTCATTTTCAGAGGTTACCTTACAACATTGTCATTCCTTCTCCCTCGCACCTCTCCCCCCAGCATTCCGTCACAGGTGAGCATAACCTTTCTTGTGCATGCATCTTGTTTTGTTTGTATCTTAAGATATTGTCTGTATAGCTGCTTAACTCAGCTTGCCAGTCTGCTACAAGTGCAGTAATGGAACGGCTGTGCTCAACGGCTCCAAATTTTGTGAAGAACGCTACTCTGTACGTTCTGCACTGCAGTGTATTGTTTTAATTCCCATCATACGTTACAGGCCATTCTCCAAGCCCAAACCATCTTGGCATCAAAGAGCACCCCAAGCCCTTCATCTCATCAGTCGTGGTGAATTCTAGCACGCCACAGAAACCAACGACCAATGGTGATACAGCAGGGTCCCAAGTCAGCACTTTGAAAGACCAGGGTGCGGAGGTGGTGGGAGAGAAAAACGGAAACGTCGTTACGATACCCGTGAAAGAAGCAACTCCAAAGAAGACACCGACCAAGCCCCACTTTGAAGAGAACGACATTCCTAGTTGGATGGAAGGGGACGTCTCGTTCGACGACTCCGAGGGAGACTGCCAAGGCCACGTCGCTCTATGTGCCGCCATTGGTTTCCCAGCAGAAGCGAAACTCCAAGCCAGAGCCCGAATTGCACAAGTCTGTGGAGGTTCTGCTTGCATACGATGGTCAGCAACTGAGAAAGAACACGGGGATGGAGCCAGACGAGACGCTCGTCAAGGAGCTGCTGGAAGAGGTTCCCAAACCTTCGGAGGCAGTGGCTGCTGAAAAATTGTCCGTGCACTCCGACAGTGACTGGGACTCTACGGAGGAAGTTGAGGACCTCCCGACGAACAAGGCTAGTGGTTTGGTTTTGTCTACATTTTTAAAGTTTGCTTCTCACAGAGTGGAGACCAGCTCAAGACAGTTGTTACTGTGTTGGAGTTCTTTTGTAGCCCTTTATAGCTAATCTGGCATAGACATTAACAAGGGCGGTGCCCTTGTAGGGGCTGCACTCTTGTGAGAAATGCAGAATTCCAGGAAATGTCTAGCCAAGAACAAAAGTGCAGAAAGGGAAATTGCAACTGATGAATTCCAGCCAATTCTTACCACAATGGAATCTCATTGCTACTGTCTTCACAGGAACCAGAAAATAAAACGTATCATCTTGAAATCATATTACTCAAAGCAAGCTCTAGAAGTTAGACAACATGCTTACTTGGTGACAAACTCACTAGCATAGCTCCTGTTGTGCTGAGTGATACTGATCTGTACAACATGTGCATGATACAGAGTAGTGTTACCTGACATCATGGAACACAGCTATTTTTAAGCACAAATTTTTATTTAGTAACTTCAAAATAGCTAATCATTTTCACTGAACTTTCCTTTTTTCACTGTCTGTGAACAAGTTCTACTCTCAATGACACACATCATAGACATCACCTTCCATTACACAAATCCCAGAGGTCATGCTTTTTTTTTGGAAGCGGATACTTTTCATTGGTGCACCTGCTTGTACTTTCACAGTCGAGCGAGCTAAATAATGTGAAAAGTCAATGTGGCCATGCTCTTTCTTGTCCACTTGACCAGCTCCCCGTGCACTTCGCGATGTATCATACAGGAACGGCCTTACAGTCTCAATGTAAGAGTGGGGTTCTCAGTACATCGGATCCTATAGGAGCCATGCCAAGACCAGCCGAAAATGGTGTAACAGTCGGAAAAACGCATCACTGAGGAACGTAATGGTGGGGTTCTACTGTACATAACGTAGTGCCCCACCCTTTTTTTTTTCTTACCAGGTGATGGAAGGCACATTGGGACGTTTGGACACACTTCAAGGAACTGAAGAAATTTGGGAGAGAAATCCGAGTGTCCCAGTTAATACAGATGAGGCTGTGAGGGCGAGCATTACGAGTAACTCACCTCCAACAGCAGCTCCGCGCAAGTCCTCTACTAGCCCTCAGCGCAAGCAATCACTTGAGCAGCCTCAACCACGTGGAGATGGTAAGGAGAGCAGCGTCGTACTGTTAGAGCCATGTTCTCTTAATGTAGAACATTAATATATGTGGGAACACATCTTAATGTGCATGTCTGATTGATGCTTCTCTTGACTTTTTGAAGGGGTAGAACATCATTTCATGTCAATTCAAAGATTTACAAGTAATTCAATTTGTTCCACTTTCAGTGTTTGCTTAGGCACCATTAAAACAGTTTCATGTGTCACTATCTTGACTTCAGCCTCTTCAAAGCACCATTACAAACCAGTTTTTTATACCACAATTTTAATTTCTGTGGTGGACCTTATGCCTGTGAAAGCTTTAAAAACTCGCATCGCATCATTGATGAAGACCTATTCAATGGTATACAGCACTGTGGTAATCTTTTGCACCTTTTGCTGAGTGTATATGTATTTTTCAGCCATCCTCAGCACCTTTAACCTGTTTACATTAACCACAATTGATGGTAACAGGGAATTGGTTCAAACAATCAGATTAGAAAATTCTGTCACAGGATGGAATCTGCTAAGTCAAACAGGGTTAAATGCAGGCTTTTGTTTTTTTAAGGGAGTCATTCTCTTCCTGAACCAAACTGACTAACGGTAATTTATGATTGCCTCTTGCCTTTCCAGATGTCAGCACGCCGCAGAGGCCTCCCCGGTTGAGCAAAAACCGGCTCCGCAGTTCTTGGAGTTCCTCGTCATCATCAGCACCGCCGTCAAGGGCAAGTCCACTGGTTATTGGTGGTTCCAGGCGTCCCAGCCTACTAAGGGACAGTAACGGTCGGCCCGACAGCGTGTCGCCTAGACCCCCTGATGATCCAGGCAGCACCAACGGGGGCACCCATATTGTGCGCAAGAGATCGAATGCCTCCAGTCGGTCGACAAAAAGCTCAAACGCAGACAGACAGGAAGTGACAACAAGGTGCGCAGCTTTTCGACGTAGCTTACTAGCATGTCATCTGAGCTCTATCGTGTTGAACGTTCTTGTGGGACAGTGAATTAACATCTCCGTATGCTGGGTATCTTGGATTTTTCCTAAAGCTGTAATTTGTGTCTTGTCCCTCATATTTTCGAACGAAGCTTGCATGGGCTCGCAAGTGTCGGCATCAGTGGTGTATGTACGTGGGAACTCCGTTTGGGAAAACAATCCTTGTTGTGAAAGCAGTGCACATGCGCTTGTTTCTTCTCTTGCGCTAGGGCTGGCATCGGATCATGACACATTTGGCAAGAGAGACAAAGAGAAAGAAAGTTGAGGGAGAACGACAGATAAACAGACATATAGAGAGAAAGAAAGGAAAAGACACACATACCCTCATTTTACCACTCCTAAATTTTGCTCGTCTGTGTTGAGGGCACTGAAAAATAATTTCCGCTTGCATGATTGTGTCAAAGGTACTGGAAGATTTGGCAGTGCGGGGTTGCAGTAAAATGCATGCATATAAGAAATGACTTTAATCAGAACAACCATCTGTAGCCGTGCATTCTACCTTATGTCGGTGTTATTATAACAGTATAGTTAACCTTTTTCCCATATTATGCTTTCTCTGTAAGATAATATGCAGCAGACTCATCAGTTTAAAATTTAAGGGAGCCTAGAATTTTGTTTGAATTATCAGATGCAAGCAGAAATATGGCTCAGTGCTACATATCAGGAAGAAACAGAGATGGCCAGTTATTATTCGCATTGTTGCCACCTCGGCGTTTATTTTTATTTTTATTTTTTTTCTGCTAGCAGTATTTAGTGTGTTTGACAAGTACGTAAAGACGATTGGCTTTATTTCTGGCTGTTTAAAAATGTATGAGCGTGTAGTTTCAGCTAGAAGGAACCCAATCAGCCTATATTTCTGGCACAGATAAGTAAGAAATATGAATTAACATAAATAATCAAATGGTGTAGTTTGAATTAAGCAGTTTTTAAATTCATTGAAGACATAGCAGACTAACTAAAAATGTGAAATTTCATTGAATTAACCGAAAGTTTGAATTATCAAAGTTTGAATTATCGAGAGTCTGCTGTACCATAAAAACTCATGTATAATAAGGACCTACGTATAATATGGGGAGTAGTTTGGAGATAACAAGGATGGGAGGAAAAAAAAGGTCTTCATCCTCGTGTAGTGCAAGTGAGGAAAGCTCGCAGGAAGTCTTTATGTATTTGCATTGCAGTCCATTTCACTGGCGATGTATCCAGAAAGTCAGTTGTTGAAGATCTCCTCCCATAGAAAGTCATTTCCATGTCATCAAGTGTGTTCGAGATTGCATATTTTCTTGTGTGATCTCGTTGGCATCGCATGAAGCCGGTCAGTTTCTGTTGAACCTTGAAGAAACATTCCATTTTTCTGGCACTGAAAACTTCTCAGGCTGCTGCACAAAGAAAAAAAAAAAAGAAAGAGAGAGAGAGAGAGAAAAGTTCCCTCCAAGTCATGAATAGCTGAAATAACTTTTCTTTTTTAGGCAGCTGTGTATTGCTTTTGCAGCGCTCACAGCTTGCGAAGCGCAATTTTGACGAACGTGACAATTCTTGATACACTTGTGTCTCCCAGCTGGCATGTCCAAAATGGTGCCTGCTAAAACAAGGTGACACCACTGCAAGAGGACTCTTCCCATACTATGAATTATGATGAACAATTATGATTGAAGAACAAAAAACGCAAAGCTGCATGTTTTGGGCTGATAGCTTTGGGATATGGAGATAATAGCACAAGGGCGGGAATTTTGCATTGTAATATTTAGAAAAATACATCGCATTATTCTCAGGTTTTTACAGTATTAAAATAGCTGCCTTTCTAAGTAAACCTTCACTTGAAGTCTATGCCTTTTACGTCTTCGCTTTTCTGCATCCGTGTCTTTATGTTTTGCTATGTCAAACAACGTGCAACTTTACCAACTCAACCAACTTGCCTCGCTTGTCCAAAAATTTTAATGGACTTTTAAATTCGCAGGCAGCTACATATGCACTTCGAACATGCACTAGCTTGTGTACTTCTTTTCATCACGGAGATCATCATCATGACGCACGCCCTTGTAATTTGCATAAGATCAGTTGGCGTTGACACTTTCACGAAGCAGTCTTCTTTCATTTTGGACAGGCACGTTGTGGAACTGACGGCACTTCCCACATCTGACCTAGGTGACCTGGTTACAACATTACAGAGGGAGGTCAACTCAACACGGTAAGTTTTTGTGCATCCAGCGCACACACTTTGTAACCAGTGAACCCTTTGTAACCCTTTGTAACCAGTGGACTTTACACTTTCGTCAATTTTGAGAAAGCTTCACTAACTACACATGGTTGAAATGCATGCGTGTTGCTGTAACATGGGTACTTGCCATAACAGCTGTGCTTCATGGTTGCATGGGTAAACACACTCATTACAATGGTTACTATTTCTATCCAGTGTTGGTAACCTGGTGAGAAAATGGCTCAGATCAAGGAATTTCAGTCTCATTAAGCAACATGTTTGCTTTTTTGCAGTCTTAGCCACATCTTTGATGGTTGCATTGGTAAAATTTCATGCAAATCTTTGGCTGAGCTAATTTCCTCAATCTCATTGTATTACAAGAGGAATAATACTGTCTGCAACCCCATATTTTTTATGTTTCTTAAGATACACAAGATAGCTTTTTGGCTGTACAATCAAAAGCCCTCATAAAGTAAGAGATCAGGAAGTCGTGAACCCTTCTTTCCCTAGACCACTTCGCTGTGAAGGTTGTTTATCTAAACGCTTGCTGTGAGGCTATGGCATTCCTTCTTTTTACCATTCATTTTATAGAAGAGGCATTCATTGTAGAGGCATCTGACTGTACATCAAGGGTACTTTTCTAGGCAGCTCACGTTCCTGTACACACCAACTTAAAGCTGAAATTTACGAGCAGTTATAGCAAAGCATTGAAATAAAATTTCAAGCAAGTCATTGCTGCTGTCATCATCTCGTCACACTGGCTTTTAAATAGAGATACATAGCGGGTACGGGCTGCAACGTGGGAGCCTTGTCCAAAGAGAAGTTAACAACACTGGTTTTATAGTAAGATGTCTTGTAACTGGTTTAGCCTTGGCCACTAGTTTCATGTAAAACTTCGCATTTTTTTGTCTGTCACCATGTGAGTCAAATCATCATTTCAAGGAGGCAGTCATGAAGCAGCTGTTATGATTAGAAATTAAGCTAAGTAGCTTTCTGTCTGTTCCATATGAAAGTACATATGTTATATTCCGCAATAAGTGTTATGTCCCTGTAAACCTAAAGATGTTAGTTTGCCTGGCTGAGTGTGTCTTATACTTTCATTATTTTCTTTGCAATTAATACTGCAAACTCCCTTTTTGACGAACTTGAAGGGGCCAAGAAAGAAAAGTTGTTAGTCTTATAAGATGTACACAAAAAAGACACTATGACTGGTGCATCTATAAAGCAGTGAATGAATGGGAACCTAATTGCAGAGGGAGCACATTGCATGAGAGAAGATGGTGACTTTAAGCATCCTTGCCTGGTTTTATATGATCAGCAGTGTTGACTGAGATGTTGCTCCTGAAACTAGCTAGCTCCTAACTGGCTTTTTCATAACTCCGAAAATAAAAAGCGGGCCCAGTGTTGATAGTCACTACATGAGTTTGCCATAACCACAATGCAGTTTATATAAGGTCTACATTGAGTCTATGGAAAACTAACCCGCATTGTTTATTATATCCAAGAATTCACTTAGAGAGTTCGTCTTGACGGGAGTTTACTGTAGTTACGTATTTTTCATCTCTGTATGGCATAGAGTGCTCAGGGGGTTCTTCCATCTTTTATTCTTGGTGGCTGACAGGGCTGAACTGGATGAAGAGATTGAACATCGAAAGAAGGCAGATTTATTTGCCAGAGAGCTGCAACAGCAGCTTGCTAAGAGAGAACAAGCCCTTTTGAGGTGGGGTAACATCATAGTAGTTGAGCAGAATATGAGCACCTATTTGTAACATCCCCATGCACTTGAGAGCTCTTGAATTTATTTGCTGTGAAGTGCATACAGTACATACAACAATAACTCACTAGTGCTTGACTCGACAGTGTCTGTGCTGTTCAGCAATTTCCACTTGAATCAAATAATGCCATATATATTAGCGAAATTGACGAACTCGGGTAGCAATTTTATTGGTCATGAGTGCACACCAAACGTTCTCATGTTAGCGAATAGACAAAAAAAATAAGTAAAAGCCACCCTTATCACTTGATTTGTTTTGAAAGCTTCTGCAACAGGCACTACTGGCTTTAGAGGTCTGCTGCATAGACATGTGAAGGCCTTACTGGCAGTACTACCTGTTCAAAGGCCTGTATATAAATATATTTGCGATTCTAAATGTTTTATGACACAATCAGACCTCACTATAATGAATTATTAGTTTCAATTAATTAAGTGAAAAATGGTATTACCAATAAAACAGTGTTGCAAATAAATGTTTATAATGAATAATCAGATGTAATGAATAATTATTGAATTGTTCTGATGAATTTTTACTGTATACTACACTAAAGAAGAATTCAATTGTGCAACCAGTTATGTGTGGTTGTAACTTAAATCATACTGTATCTACACAGTGGTAAGTCGACCCCCCCTGTATTGTATGCAAAAGGAAATAAATTGCATCCAAGTGAGCGCATTTCAAAACAGGTTTATTAACTTAGGCCAGGCAGGCCCTGCTTGCTTTGAAGTGCGCCCTTGGTATTGCTGCTGCCGAAGCGATGACACTGCACACCACCTCCTTGCGTGACCATCGTTTATGTCGCCGGTGAAGAGCAGTCACACAGTTCAGTCACATGTTCCACAACCTTTGGAAAGTGACCCTACTTTTGCCTGTGAAAACTGCAGCGCTTGGTGTCGCACGTGAAATTTTGGTTGTGCTGCAGTTGCCACTGGTGCACTCGCAGCCCGTTCAGAAACTCCAGGCTTGCATCCTATGGCTCATATGTTGTTTGTTTTGGCATCTGCAATAGCAGCCCTCTTGGATGCGTTGTGAACGAGTGCAGAAACTTTTTTGGTCCGAAGCACTCTTGACAATCAAACGTGAAGAACAAGTACAACAGTAGCACACAGCTGTTAAAAAAAAAAACTTGTCAAAGTACCAAAGAAACCAAGAGAGAGAAGCTCTTTCGCCATTTACTAGTGCCCCTGAACGAACCCGTGCTTTCACATTTAGAAGTGCCGCTACTGATTGGAACAGTGGCTATCCCATCAATGATCAACATTCTGTAATGCACTGTACACCAACTTCATGATGCATATAGAAAAAGTTAAGAAAGAAGAAAAGCTTTTCAAACAAGTATGCAGAATAACTGCCTGCATGCCATGGTTAGAGCCAGAAAACAAGTTTCAAGTTGAAACCACGCAGTTGAGTTGTTGATTTCTCATTTGTCCTGCCATTTCTGGCAGTAATTGTTTCATGTTTGGTGGCAAGTCAGCACCCCAGCTTTGGATTATTTAATGTAATATGAGTTAGGTCGACCTGCAGTTGTGTAAATACAGTACTTTGCACATCACTTCTCTGCATCCCTAACATGTGTGCATGGTTTGCATGTTAAAATTCTTGAACCTTGAATAGCACTTAGCGCTTCTAACAGCTTCAGTTTGTCACATGGTGGCACATTTGGAGATGAAAATCTGTGAAACTAACCTTGCATGCTACCGTAAGGGTATTTTTTTTTTTTTTTCACTGCATGAGCTTTTGGGCAAACAGGAATCAAGCTGCTCTAAACTACGCTGTAATCAACACAGATTTTTTAGATGAGACATGTACCCTGTAGTCGTGCCACAATAGTGTCAGTTTATTATTGTGTAGTACTGCATTACAGGTTTCTCTTTCATTGCGTTTAGTTTAAGCTAGCAAAATGTTTCATGTGATATATGGGAAGCTTTTTTTAATGATTCCTCTGTTACCATATTTGCTTTACCGCATGCTGGATGTAAAGCCAATGCAAAGCCAGTACCTCAAGTCATTGCAATAAAAGGCAATGATAAAGGAAAAAATTTGTAAGGTTCTTTTTAGAACAGTGGCGCTTCAGCAACTCAAGTTTTTACTACTGTGTTTATTTCAAATCATGTTTGAAGGTGAGGCTGGAAGCCACATTAAAAGCCCAGATTCTCTGGCGTTTTTGTTCTTATTTCTTGCCTGGAAAAAAAAAGAATGTCTTAAACAACCGTACAGAAAGTTGTGTCTTGCCGTCTCGCAGACTCACAACTCTGCGTTCAATGTGACAGCCTTCAAACTTGCTTCCATTTAACAGAGATTCTGAAACCAAGGATGCCATTGACAGCAAACTAGCTGACCTGGAGCAGGAACTGAAAAGCGCAAAAGTTCTTATCAAAGATGTGAGTAAGAGTGCAACAAAATTTTTGGTCACACTGCTCACTGCCTCTGCTTACTTGTGCAACTTCATGGTGTTTCTGCTTAAAATTGTTCGAACAGTTTAAGCAGATGCACCAGGAACTTGTACAGTTTGCAATGCTGTTCCATCCACATATTGAACAGCAGTGGCTTGTGCAGATAATATGACCATTGTGTTTAGACTAGGCATGCCCTGTGCATGTTTTGGTTTGGATTCTTTTGTATTAAACGTCATTTGTTGGTAGCCACGCCTCTGTCACTGTCTTCGCTTTTCTGTCACCTAATCTTCTTTTACCAAGTTTATAGTGGCATTTGCAAAAAAATATTAAGAAAAGGTAAAGATGCATTTGTGGCTTTGTAGCTGTAAGTATAGTAGATTAGTACATTGTTAAAGGGCTCCTAAACCACCCGGAGGTCGAAATTTAGTTGTGGTATTGCTTTTGTGGTGGTGTCCGCAATGAACACGTTGGCGTAAGAATTTTTCGAAACGGTGCCGAAATAGCGAAGTTACACGCGCTTGATTATTAAAACGTCTCACTTGCTTGTTTAGTTTTCTTCTGCCCCACGCACTGGCCACTTGCAGTTGCCGGTGCCACCTCCTCGCTGAGTGCTCCTCCAAATGTCGCATGACATACATCGTCGATGGCGCGCAGTTCAAACTGTCCACTTCCGGTTGATGCGCCTCCGCTGGCCTCCGTGCTCGCACAAGTGTTTTGTTGGTTCTGTGCCAACGCTCTGTGCTAGCGCTCCTCGTCGTGTTCTGCTCGCTGGTATAGTTGTTACAGTTCCTAGTCCACTCAAACGACACACCACGCAAACAACACACGATGAGGAAGAACAGACAAGCAGGGAGCACGTGCAATTGCTAGCTGACTAACCGAAGTCGAGTTCTTTTTCGACCAGTCAGCGCAGCTTTGTCTCTGTTGACGTCACCAAAAACCGCATTGCTGTCCCGGCTAACTTTGGCATGCTGGAAATGCCCGGAGAGGCGCACAGGATCATTTTTCGAGCTTGTGGCGTGGCCACGGCGCGTAGCGCTGCCGCATTTGGCATCGTTCATCGTGACGGCAGTCTCAACTTGATGCGCGTGTTAACTTCAAATGTCCAAAAAAGTGCTGGGGGTGGTTTAGGGGCCTTTTAAAGAATGACTTCCAGGCTCGCAAATCTTCGACGTTGTGCCTTTGCAGACTATGTTGCTGCAAGCCGTAGTGCAGGAATAGCAGCCAAGATCTGTTCATTGCATCGATGCAAGTGGATGCCTCCAATGCCAACATTTAATTACCAGGAATGCAAGTTAGGAGCAGTCAGATTTTTCGTTGTACATTACTTGTATTTCATTGTAAATTTGTGTTCGGAGTGCTAGTGTGCTTTGGCTTTGATGTGATAAAATGTTTTCTGTGCTGTAACGCTGAATCATGTCTCAGCTCATGTCTTGCACATCACCCACACCCCAGAAATCGCATGATAATTAGAGAGCTACCTCCAATTCATCTTATCTTGTGGTTTTGGCTGTCGGCCTATTTGAAAATATTGTTTCTGTACCGTGCAACCAAAAAATGGTGCAGCAGACAACTCTGTACACTCGCAAGCACTGTGCAGCCTGCCTTAATGACGTGGCAGTGCCACTTTTTCACAACCTGCGCCCGCGAAGTAGAACTGCAGCACGTTAGGATGCACTCAAAAGGTGATCATTACAGCTGTGCAAACAGCATAATCTTGAGTGCAAAGCAAATTTCTGTCTTAATGTCAGAGTTAATGTTCCAGTGTTTATTACTGAGTAATAAGGCATAGTTTAATCTTTCCATGAGTTTTCTTAAGGGTTCTGAGCATGTTGCTCATATACATTGTACAGATGTCTCTTGACCAAAGAGCACTTGTATTGGAGAAGGCTAGAAGTGCAGCCTAGTGGTTCAACTTTCCTAGCAGTGGCTGCCATAAATCTTTTTTTTTTTTTTTAGTGCAGAGGGGCCCTAGAAATCTTTTTTGTTTTTCAAGTTCTCTATTACATATGCATATTTCATTCCTCATGATAAATAGACCTGCTTTGCAGAAATACTAAATATTACAGTATTTAGGCTCAATGTCTTACTTTAAGCTCTTCCGATAGACTGGGAAAGATGTTGGTGCACATACACATTTAGTGTGTAAAAGCCGCATAGTCGTACATCTTTGACAGTGCCAATTTTCTTTTGTGTTCACTGCGTAGATTTTTATTTCTAACCACTTCATTTGTATGTGTTTTGCTTGCTTTCTTTTATGGCAGCTTCACCACGAGATTGAGTTCCTGCAGAAACAACTGACCTCATACAAGGAGTCTGCTGACATTTATAAAGACGCTAGTGAGAAACAAGAGGCACTGTTTAAGGTGAGCATGAAGGAGGGAGCATATTGTTTTCTCTCTTTTCTGGCACGCCACTGTGTCTTGCACGTGTGTGTGCTCAGTTGTGTGTTACGTAATGCCTGCATGATTGTAATGCAAGTGTTTGTGCTATTACTAGCAAACGGACTTTACTAGTAGCATCATAAAGTGTGGAGTCCTCGTGCTCAAGGAAAAAAAGGACACAGTACACTACACTGCAAACCAACAAAAAAGGGCATTTATTTGCACTTTAATACATGGTGAGCTCTCAGTGTAGTTATACATATAGCATGACAGTGTGACACAAATTGTGGAATCGGTGAAGTTTGACTCACCATGACAGGATATATGACAGGATATCAAGTGAGCGAAAATTCGCCCATGCCAGAAAGCCAAGCCTATGTCATTCGCAAGTTGCATCTCGCGAACGGAGGCACAACTGGGGCAAGAGGAAGGCTTCTGTCAAATCATTCCAGTAAAGCCCATCACCACCACACGCACGAGAGTCGATCGTGCACGAAGACATGCCCAAACCCAAAGAGAGCAAGAACCATTACTCTTGGTTCCACGTATCCTCATGCTAGGTAGCATCACCGCAGGAACCCTAGCACCATCGCCAATGCTGTGCCGTGCCAAAGATGGCGTCACAAGCTCATGTTCCACAAGAAGGTCGGCTTAGAGGGCAAGCGAGTGTCGTGCATTGAAAACAACTTATCAGGGGATGGGAAGATCCCTACAAATGAAAACTTCAAAGACATATTGTAGGACCCCTTAACGGTCTCTGGAAAGAACTTTCATTACAGGAGGCAATAAACGACAATATAATGACAGGGCTCTTATTTTTTGTTTATTCATGGTATGTTACATACCCATTGAAAGGCATCTGAAGGGGTTAACAGGTATTACATTATAGGAAAATATAGGCATTAAACAAAAAAAGTAACAAAAAGATGTCAATAGTATAGTGCTACATTGTTACATGATATTGACAAGCAGCAGATTCAGGTTGTCACAACTTGTTTTGCTGTTAGACATTGATAAATGAGGCCCAGAAGAGAGTTCCAATGTGCAATAGCTCTAACTCTAGGCTGTGATGGTCAGTTAAGTGCCTGGGTCTGACCATCTGTATGCATGTTGTGAATACATCATGACGTGCACACAGAAACATGAATTGCCAAAAAGTGGGAGTTATTGCTGTAAATTTATCTATGGAAAATATATAGAAGGGGGACCACGTGGCAATTTTGCAATGACTGAAGTGGAAATGCCTTGTTTTATTCGAGTAATGCAGGGAATTATGCTCCTGATTACATGGACAGAAGTTTGACTGCATTATTAAGAAAAGTTCCAACATGCAGATTAGGCGAGCTTTTATGTGACAGCCATAATAAAGCTCACCTGAAGAGGTGAACTTTTTCGTAGCAGTACTTCCGTGTCAAGCGCTGAAAGTACAAATCTCCGACACAGTGAAGTCCGAACACAGGAAAGCACTCCTTATCAACTTAAGTCTAGCAGGTTTGCCTGCCCTATAGGTCGAACAAATTGAGAAAGTTCGACTGTTCATCCTTGTAACATTGACTAACAAATGTTATTGCCCTTGTTTGCCTGTTATGTTCTCTGCATTGCACCTGTGGCATATGTGTAGCATGTGCGCTGAAGTATTGTGGCTTGTGTTGCTGAAGAATTGCGAAGAGCAATTCTTTAATACTCTTAGTTTGACTCTTTACTGAGCAATCTCATCTGAAGACGGTGTCACATTCATGCAATTCTAAAGCAGTTCTAAGAGTTATGTTACTCTTTCAGTGGACGTCAGCTGTATTACAAAGCAGTCGTCATAAGTGGGCATGGCTATACGCAGGCGATATGGTGTACTGTTTCATCCACGTCTTGTTTGCAGGAAATTGTCAGCGAAAAGGAGAAACAGTGGGCTGAAGAACGTGAGAAGCTTCTGCTAAAGATCAACGAAAAAGATGTTCATTTATTGACTACACAAACAACTACTGAGGTGTGTGTGCTTATTTGTCAGTCTGCAGAATGTCGTCCAAAGTTGTTGCAGCTAATGCTTACAAATGCTTCTGTGTGTGTTTTTCGCACTAGCTTTGCAAATGTGGTTGTTTGTTCACTAACATTGTGTAATTGTGGCTTTGGGCTAACAGCAAGCATGCACTGTTTTAAATTCATAGCCTGCTATAGTGTCTGCAGATCAGCAGGCACATGTGTTCCTTGGTATTCTCCCAGACTGTTTACGTTACCTGCCATGTTTAAAGCAGTGGTTCCCAAACTTGCTGA
This sequence comes from Hyalomma asiaticum, assembly GCA_013339685.2. NCBI lineage: Eukaryota > Metazoa > Arthropoda > Arachnida > Ixodida > Ixodidae > Hyalomma > Hyalomma asiaticum. The sequence continues at coordinate 65,020,629 of CM023486.1, forward strand.
TCGAATATTAGTCTGATATGATGTAAATCTTGCAAGGCTTAAACCTTGCATAGTTTGGCCACAGTGTGCCTTACCTGTGTCATAAGGCATAATGAAAGAAGATATGTGCAGGCATGGACACAAGAGAAGAGAAGCAGAAATACTCTGCATTTGTGTTTCCTGCCTCTCTTTCCTTGTGTCCGTGATCACATGAAACACTAAAGTCAAATTTTTTGGTCGAATCCGTAAATAGCGTTTTCAAACAACCAAGAGCACTATTCTCTTGTGGAGAAGATGCTTTGTAAGCTAGAAAATGCCCAATAAGAAAATACTGGTCGCGCCACCTGATGAGAGGTTCCTGCCCTAATATGCGTGGCATGATAATCTTTGACGACACCTCCAAAGGCCAACATAATTGTTTATGGGTAAAAGAGATCCTGGACTCTTAGCATGGCCTGTTTCAAGCAATTTGACTGAGCCAATGTGGCGAGAATATGAAAAAAAAAAGGAATGGGATTGGTGATGTCATCTTATCAATGTTTCTGTTTGGAATTCAAACATGTAACTTCCGCTTTGTTTTTCTCTTCTAATATTGAACATAAAATGATGAAATTAGTGACAGTAGAGTTCTCGAACAATAATCTATGGGTCTAAACCACTTTGGGGTTTCTTTTTACTTTCATTAAATCTCAGCTGTGTGATGTTCCTGCGTGGAAACATTTTTTCCTTCTCTCCCTTTTAATAAGGCATGAACAAGAGCAGCACAAAAACATGTAAACAAGGTCTGAATTATGTGCCAGTATGACCTGCACACTGTTCATACCATAATTGTCATTCATGAGCCACATTAGACAGGCTTATCCGGATTCAGCCATTTGTGGGTAGAACTATAAACCTGTATTAAGGTTTGCATATTGGTCACACCGTACTATCTCAATGTAAATTAATTAATGAGATTGACAAATACTTGTTTTATATAAATGTGCAGCCAGCGTGTAAGGGGGAAAAAAAGCAAATTTTTGTTGAGATAAACTAGGGGTGGGCATTGCTGACTCCTTGAACTTTCCTTTCTCAGTTTGCTGCCATACAGGAGAAGTTGGGTGCCCTGCAGGAAGTCCTCACGTCTTTAAACCTCAAGGCTGACTCGGCGCACAGCATAGAGCGTGCCGAGGAAGGAATTGCCAAGTTGCTTAGTCTGTCCACGTCTGCTCTGAGGGACTTGCAGAAGCTTTCCGAGAGTGCAGAGCAGACATCCCACCTCCTTCACGGCATCGACAACAGCCTTCACGCCAAGGGATATGACTTCGGCTCAGACAGGAATGCGAACAAGTTGCTCGAAGGAGACACCAACAACCAGCTTGCAACGACGGCATCGTGGACACAGAACTTTGGCGGCATCAATGAGACTCTGGAACGGCTCGAAGCTAACCAGAGAGTGCTAACAAACACGCTAGAGGAGATCCAGGCGGTACTAGCAAGCAAAATCAGCTCTGGCTCAGTACCTCGCGAAGCGCTGGATTCATCGTATCTGCCATCAAACGGCCAGATTGCCAACGTGCCATCGGTGGCTGCAGCAGGCTCCGACTTGTCTGACATCAGGGAAGGCGTCGGGCGTGTTTTGGATAGGCTCGACTTCTACGCCGACGAGATCAAGAAGGCATCGCAGTCGGAAGTGGCAAACGCAACCCAGAAGGTCGTCGAGGCATTTGCAGAGTACCACGCTGCCACGAAGCAGGAAATGCTCAACTTGCTGAACAAGATAGCATCATCCCAGCAGAATGCTCCTGCCACTTCTGGCACCAGTCATTTGTTGGGAAAGAGCTGCCGGGACGACGAGGAAGCCTTTAACGGCTCAGCTTTGACAGATGAATTTGCCGAGATCCGGTTGAACCAGAGCACCGCACTTCGTGAGCTGCAGAGCCTGAAGGACGAGCTTATCCAGATGGACACAAGTGGCATGTTTGCAAGGCTGGAGTCATGTCACGAGAGGGGCATCGAACAGGTCTCGAAGATTGTGGAGCCGGTCTCAACTGAGCTGAAGTCTATGCAGGTAGATGGGTCCTTTTCAGACATTGTAGACAGGTGTTGCAAACCGCTTCCGAAATATTTCCTAGAAACGGGAAGTTATTGGCCTGTTAGGTGGAGGAGAAATCATGACAGGTAACAGTTGTCATTTGCATATTTTAACACAAGGGGACAGCCACTTCTCTACTAACTGAAGAAATAAAATTACTTGTTTTTTGTGCACTTGTAATCACATTGAAAGCAGCAGGTCGTTGTATTGCAAGAACTCACCATCTATCATCGTCATCTCGTCATGGTGATGGTGCTCTAACTAGTTGAGGCTGATTAACTAAGTTGTTTGGGTTGCTGTGTTGGTTTCAGTTTATATACCTGATTGCACAGGCCAAGGAAGTTCCAGTATTAGAGACATGCTGTTATATTTTGTCGCAAGTTATTTTAATGATGTTAAAATCTGCCTGGGCAGGTTTCAGAACAGGCAATTTCAGCGGAATGTGACATGTTTGATGCAGTCATTGTACCCTAAGGTCTGCATAGTTGGACATTGGAGTCCAAAGGGGACCATGGGGGTTTGGCCTATGGAAGACAATTGGCTGAGTTTGAATCATCCAGCAAAGGGCTAATTGGAGGTTTCAAGTAACACCGGCATCACAGAAATATGTTAAGTCACTACGAGTTTTGCTACTGGAAACTACGTTCAGCAGTCTGCTTTAGGAAAAGCTCAGCATTATAATTAAATATAGCTCTAGCCAATGCGTTTGGTTAAGATTGCATTAACAAAGTCGATTTACCAGAAGTCTGTTGTGTCAAAATTGATGTCATGTTTTCTCAGAAGATGTTGCCATGAATATTATTGAACAGCTTTCATGCATCTGACAGTTCAACGTGCATATGACATCATGTCTGGGTAATATGTTATGTAATTTCTACATTGTTACTCTTGATGATGGGTAGAGGCAGTGCTTCGTATATTTTATGTGGGCATAAACATCTGTGTATCACATGAACACAGACTTACAAAAGAGTATTCTACCATGCTGAACGTTCTGAACATCTTTTTTTTTTTAGTGAAGCTCTAAATGCAGTCAGTGCATCTTTATTTGGGCAAGATATGCTCTAGAGCTGTGTGAACAACAAAATTTTTAGTGCATAGCAAATTCACATATTGGTGTTCAAGTGCAAGTAGAATATTCTTGGATAATGTTTGAATATCTCTTTAATAATCCCAGAGAAATGTACTGCTAAACATGGGCAAAAAAAACAACTTTATTGCACAACTAGTCTGCTCTCAAAATGCCGTCTCCCTATCAAAAAAGCACAGTGAATCCCTAAAGAACAGCCCAACACAGAACTTATATATGCATGAATTAACTTTGCCACAGTACACAAGTGTTAACTTTGCCGCAGTACATGGGTGGTAGCTTCACTGCAGTACACGGGTGTTAACTTTGGTGCTGTGCACAGATGTTAGCTTCACTGCACTACACGGTGTTGGCTTTACCGCAATACACGAGTATTAACTCTGCTGCATTACACAAGCATTAGCTTCACCACAGTACACGAGTGTTTGTTTGCCGCAGTACGATGAGTGTCACCTTTGCTGCAGTACACGTGTTATGCGGCAAAGCATGCTACATGCTGGAATGGGCCCCTTGTCACCAGACAGTGTATTTCACCCCTTAATTACAAACTTCAAATAGTAGTTTGAATAGTAAAGTTAGGTGTGAACCAAATTGAATAATAAGCACTATTTGAAACTATTCGAATATTCAAACACCTCTTTTTAGGCTAGGTTAGGTCGTGTTGACGGCTACCACATCTCTTTCTCTCTTCGCCCCGCCACAGTGGTTAGTGGCTGTTGCATTCGGCTGCTCATCCGAAGGTTGCCGCATCAAATCCCGACCATGGCTGCTGCATTTAGATGAAGGTGAAATGATGAGGCCCGTGTACTGTGCGACACCAGTGCACATTAAAGAACCCCAGGCAGTAGAAATTTCCGTAGCCCTCCACTATGGAGCCTCTCGTAATCATTTGGTGGATTTGTGACGTAAAACCCAAGAAATTGACTCTTTTCTCTTCCTGCACTCAGGTAACTATACAACGACAGCACGAAGACCTTCTCAACCGCATGGGTGAACCCAGCAGTGTGCCCAGTTCAACCCAGTGGCAGGAGGTGCTGCACCGGCTTGAAGCCATGCTGGAGCAAACGGCTGCTCTGCGGAGGAAAGACCGTGCTGGCTGCTTGCGCCGCATATCATCAGACCTTGGCGCGGACGCACCAGATGCCGACCTCACAACTGTGCTCAACAACCTGGCTACAACGCTGACCGACCTGAAGAACGAGGTGCGCAGGACGTGAGAGTCTGCGGAATGAAGCTGCACGACCTACTTATGCGGTGAGTGAGACGAAATTTGTCTGGAAGTGTGACAGTCACTGGTTTGCCCCTGCTATATGGAGAACGGTTGCGCATGGCACTGTTGTCAATCGTACAGACTAATTCATTTGCCTTACCACACAAAACATGAAACATCATGCCCCTTTCTGCATTCTATCGAAGCTAATTGTAAAAACTAGAATTGTTGCCTTAAGGTGCTTTCAGGAAGAAAAAAAAAAATGTCACCAGTATCATGAGGCATGTGAACAGTTACAATTTTAAGTGTGTGTTCGTTCACAGTTGCAGGTTGAGGAGCAAGCTGCCAACACGAGTGTTCACCAAGGAATGCTTATTAGGAGATGCAAAGCTGGCAAAAGAAAGATACAGGTGAGTTTGCTGTGGGATGAATGAGCAAATCTGCATTTTCTGTGCGCGTGTAGAGGTTTAGCTGACTTTTATTGATAAAACTATTTTGTACATGTTCGACCTGGTACTACTTTGATTTTCAGTGCCGTGTTTTAATTGAATATTTTTCCTTTGTAGGTTAATTTAGTTACCTATCTTTAGTGCAGGTTCAGCTTTCTGTTGCTTTTACTTGAACTTAAGAAATGTAGATTTCTTTGCTGGTTTTATGATTTGTCTCCATCAGTCTTGGTACAAACTGCTGACTTTGGCACGCTGATTTTCCTGTACCTTTCGTGTAATTGTGTTTTACAGACTCAAATAATCTTTGAACTTTAATATCAGTTTTTTTTTTATGTGCTTGAATTCTGATCTGTTACCTTCTTTTATTTCTGTGCAGGAGCAAGAGGGCTCTGCTGAAGTATAAGTCAGAGCTCAAAGGCATCAAAGAAAAGCTTAAGGTGGGTAGGCAAAAATAATTGGAACTTATTAAATTTATGTTTGCTTCCATACAGCTAAGCTTTTGCAGAAGCACTTATGAACTTTCCATTTTTTTCTGCAGAGCCTCAACCATGCGTTTGATCGCGATGGCTTCACAAGTCATCATCAGATTGACCGTCACGTGTCAGAACTGCAAAGAAAGGTGCGCTAGTCTCATTCCAGTGGTGATTTTGGCGGAATCTCTGCGCATTTCACGTGACCAAGTCTGTGATTGTCACTCGCTGCCACCCCAACCTGCTCGTCCGGTACTTCATGTTTACCTCTTTGTTTCAGATTGACCTATTATCCTTGAAAATTGAATCTGATCGCCACTACCGAATGGATTTGGAGATAAGCGACCTCAAAACAGGTAGGAGGCCAAGTGGCACCAATTTCTTTAGCAACCCTTCTCGATGCTAACTTGTTAGTGAGTAGATGCTGTTCCTGTATGACGGAGATTGTAGTTTATCATGGGCGAAAGCAAACGTGCTGAAGTATTGATTGCAGTTGAATCAAATGACTGTCATTTGATGTTGTGGTCATGGAAAGGACTTATGGCGAATTCCATTGGGAGACCGGAGCAGATGTGCCGCTTAGTGTGTAATAGGAGGCAGTATAGTGCGGGCAGTGCCACTCGATCTCCCACTAAGGTGCGGTGCAGGTCCGTAGATCAGGAGCGAGAGAGACAAGCAAGAAGAAATGTACCATGTGACCAAAACAAGTTCCAAAACCAAAGCAAGTGAGTGGGAGAATGCAGGTGCTGCAAAGTGGATGGCTGTGGGCTGTCGCCTGCTTGCCGTCCACTGTGCTGTCACTGTTTGCAATCTACAACCTCAGTGTAACGAAGACGCATTCCACAACTAAGGCCTGTAACAACCACAAGATGAATTTGGAAGCTATTGTATCTTTCTTTACATTAATGCTGCTACTCCTGGAACTCAGCTCCAGCAGGTACCGCCGCTATCATCGTCTGGTGCCTCGAGTATTTCAGTAAGGTGACAATGGTTTGCATTGACCGTCAAGCAGGACTTATTGCGACCGCCAGAATTTAGCAGAGCATCATTGGAAACCTCGTTCACCTCAGCAGCATCAAAATCGCGAGAGCCAGAAGCTACGGTTGGCCACTGCAACTATGGCGGACGCAGGCTGAAGCAAAAATTTTAAAAAATGGGAAGGATACGACATTAAAATGTCACATGACATCCACTGCACCCTGTTGCACTCCGCCGACTCCTCTTTTTAAGCAAGAGCATATGAGGCTTCTCTTGCTCCACCAGTGGATGTCTGTGTTCCTACCCCTGTTCAACCACTGCAACATGGCAGCCGTGGAGAGAGCACTTTCAGCGTGCTTTTGAGTGCCCTTGTCCTCCCTGTGGAATTCGCCATTAGGTGTGTGCTCTACCTCGCAATAGAGCAGGTGCTGTAATCTGGTCGTCCTTCCACAAGTATTGCTCGCCTGCACAAACTACACGGTTCATTTCCAGTGAAACGTGGACTTTGACGTGCCATCAAAGCTCTCAATAAATAATGCATATATAAACAGATTACTCTGAGCTATAACAGAGCTATTTGTTGTGTCACATGAAATTCGTTATAACAGTTTGTGACTGTATATGTATAATTTACTGCAGTTTCACTGGTATAGGCAGGGACTACAGCCAAAGTGCTTTGCTAGGCTGATAAAAATGTTGTACTCTCAGTAAAACGGTTTCACAAAATACAGTCAGTATGCACCTTTCATGCTTGCAATGCCATTTGCACATCTTATTTAGAACATCGCAAGAGATTTTTTTCATATAAGTCAAGATACATGGGCTCTCATATGCTGTTCACAAAAAATAAAACTTGACTAATTTGTAGCTCCTCTCTAACCGATGTTGGGTGATGATAGCTACGCTAAACCTTGTTGTTCTGTCTGCTACCTAGAAATGCAACAGATAAGGCAGCAGATGGCACGAGAAGAGCTGCTCAAGTCAACTTTGGGTTTCACGGTGAGTTTGCCTGGATTGTACCTGTAGTACAAGCAGGATCGCGCACATCAAACAGTAGTGTATTAGCAGGAGTACACTTTGTGTTGCTGAGTGGCCAGAGTTGTGATATTGTCAGTGAATGGTCAAACCGGTCAGATGTGGTTGCCAAACTGTCCGTAATGTTGAAGAGTTTCTTCAAGATTTTTGCCAAGAAAATGTACAGGAGACATTGCCAAGTATTGAGATCAATAGTACCTTGTTCTCGCGATGAGAACCAATAAATAATTGCTGATTTTACAATTTCTTCATTGGTGTCACAATGCAGAGCTAGTAGTAAGGCGAATATGGATTGAAGCAGTCTGTGCAGATTCTGCCTTATTGTTATAGTACAGACACAAGGCCTCCCGCAAAAAAGGCACGCATGCGAACGCCACACATTAGGCATTACATAGAAGAAATGCATGTATACTCTTCGAGACCTGAACTAATGATGATGCTAATTTCGTGAATGGGACACACAAATTCTGAGAGATACAAAATACATCGCATTTAAAATCGACTTAATGTGATCATAGCATGTCCCACTTTTGCATCCAGCCTGGTGGAACAATTTCAGCATCTCTCAGCATGCTCAGTTGGCAACAACTGTGGGGTGAAACCCGTTCAGGATGAGATCGAGTAAAATACTATAGATTATTTATAAGAACAACGAGCTGGAGATAACGCATGTGACATGGTTGTTCAAAACCTGCTGCTGCTGTCTGTGCTTTCTTGGTTCGTTCGTACAACATGGGCAGTCAGCAGAATAAGTTATACCTGGGTGTAACGAAATTGACAAATGCTTGAAAATTTTCCTTATAAAGAGGTTTTCATGATATCTAGTATGAGCCCTGCTACGGTGGTCTAGTGGTTATGACACTCGGCTGCTGATGCGAAGGTCGCGGGATCGAAACCAGGCCATGGCGGCTGCATTTTGATGGAGGTGAAATGGTGAGGCCCGTGTGCTGTGCGATGTCGGTGCACGCTAAAGAACCCCAGGTGGTTGAAATTTCCGGAGACCTCCACTACGGCGTCTCTCATAATCAGAGCTGGTTTTGGGGCGTTAAACCCCACAAATCAATCAAATCGATATCCAGTACGAGCATGAAAAGTCGAAAAATAAACGCGCAAATGAAACAAAGGGGCAACTGGAGATATTCCTAGCCCAGAACACATTTATTTCGCGGCAGAAAGTTGGAAGGTATAGCTTGAATTGACCTCCAAAGATTTGTCGCCTTCACGGTGGTAAGTGACACTTCAGCGCATCATTCGGCATCTCTTGACTAGAGCTAGCGCAGTTGCCCACAAAAAGATGACAAAAAGATCTTGCAAAACTGCACACAGTCCATCGCTGCTCTATTCATGCTCAGTGAAGGCAAAAGCTCCGGCGTGACGGGCGGGTCCTTTCTCTGTTGAGGCGCTGAACCTTGCAATGATACACCTAAGTGACTGAATGCATGGATATGGGGAGTAAGCTCGCACACATGTGTACTGCATGAAAAAAAAAAAAAAAGCAAGGGTGCCTCCCGCTGCCACTTCATTATACAGAGGTTACAGATACGCATTCTTCTACGGAGTTATGGCCGGGGAATTGAAAAACTTCGTAATATTGAGGAATTTGTTATATCGGCGTTTTTTATAGCCACGTTGAACTGTATGTTGAAATTGCATTTTGTCTTTCACACTGGCCTTCACTGTGTTGTAGTCAGTTCATAGAATTTACACCAACAACCTTTTGTGCGCCTTTACTCCAGTTTATTTTCTTGGTTTTGTGACCAGGCACAACCTGAGAAGCTTGAGCCTGAAGAAACACATCCAAAACGCCTGGAACTCAATGGGCAGGAGGACTTCCTGTTCGAAAAATACAGGAGTGACCTCTCGGTAAGCATTTTCAACTTGTCGGTGCTGTTTGATTGCCTCAGAAAAAAAGCTTGCAAATGAGCTCAACTCCTTTTACACACACCTGTGTAAAGTTCAGTCTCAAAAAATCTTGTGCTTAGGAGCCTCAATATCGTTCGTGATGTGAAGCTTCTTGTAGCCAAGGACATTTTTACTCATTTACGCATTCACGTTAAATTACAGGCAGAGATCAGCAATCTGCAGAGGAACCTCAGCTCTGAGCCAGATCTCCACTACAGTTGGTTGACATCGAAAAAGGGGGATGTTCCAGAAGAAGTCAAGAAGGTAGACGTGTCAGCCAACAAGAGCTTTCCCAGGTAATTCCATTGATTATCCATTGTTTGTTGTCTTTTGCAAAGTGTAGGCATCGCTTACAACTATCCTGAAATGGATGTGACCTCGTTAGGAGTGTGCCAAATCAGCTCTGTGGAATCCTGTTGGGCGAAGAACGGTTCACGAAAGGGAAATGTTGCTGATCACTCTTCTGTAGCGTTAATCTACAAAGGAAGTGAGTTGTGTTTCTGAGCGTCTCGGTCTGTGCAGGCGCAAGCTGCCGAGCCAAAGCCAGTCCACGCCATACCGAGTGCCACTATTTCCGGAGCATCTGCCCAGTTGGCCAATGAGTCCAGTGAAGAGGGCAGCCCCTCCCGTGCCTACGCAGAGTGCAGCCACACGTCAGCGAGTCCAAGCCATGTTGGATGAATCCTTTGCAAGGCACATGACTGCAAGTAAGGTCAGCCCGTAGTCCACAAGTACCATACTAGAATACTAGATTTTACATTGGAACTTTGTAGCTGCTATGGACAGTTGAAAATCCACTGTGCATTCCTCTCTGACTAATTTCTGTGCGTCATACAGAAGAATTTTAAATTTTTGTAAAGAGCTTAGATAAATGACGAGGGGGTTTCAGGGCTGTTGAGCTCAGGGTGATGGTTCCAAGTGCTTACTGTAGCAGCTAGATTTACACAAGGGTGACATGCGCGAACGCTCATGTAGGGATTTAATCCAGGGGTGATTCCACGTAAGATCGAACAAAGCATGGCTGGTCACCCTCTTAAATTTATTTCAAAATTTTATATATTGCTGCCCGATGTGTGGAAAGAAGAGATCCGCAGTTGGTTTTGCTAGAAAAAATTTTGTCGAAGCGCCGGGAGTCAATAATGACCAAGAGGTGGAGTGCCGCGCTTACCTGCTCTTCTGTTTTGGCCAACTTTGGTTAATAATTACACAAGCTATACTAAGGTTAGGTGGCTGAAACATTTTAAAGTAAATACACCCATGTTTTTACTTGTGATAAATTATTTTTGTTTTTTGTGGGGAGTGTACTTATTTTTATAAAAATCCTCAAAATCAGCCCAGGAAGCATTTTTCTGTCCACTTTGCGGGCTTATATCTCAAAAAAGGCTTGTGGCAGAGCAGCAAAAATTCAGCATTACGTTCTAAGCATACTCTTTTGTCAAACTGCAAAAGCTTATATTTACATAACTTTTCAATAACGAGATACGGGCGGGCGAACTTAAAAAAAACAGCGAACAGGTGGAAATTTCTGAAGACAATTAAAAAAAAAACCCCATTTTTGATATTTTTTAAACTTTGTACACTTATTCTCCTTCACGTTGGCTTTCACAATCACCAAAAACATGTTGCATAATTTTGTTCCACTAGGAGTTACAGGCCGTCAAATTAGACCCTTACGCAATGATAGGCAATTGTTGTTGATCCGGCTTCTTGCCCGCTGAGTGTATAGAATGAAAACAGAATTGAATTTCTTGCCCTTACGAGGCCAGCAGCACCGAAAAAAGGTGTCAGTGGCACCGATGACGTCAATTTCGACATGATTTGGTCATCCGAGCGGCCATGAGTGCGGGGCTACCGAGCAGGTGCACGTGCCCCCCAGATGCTCTCTATAAGAGAGGCACAGTCAGAGCTCCTTTTCGCCTCCTGAAACCAAAAGTGTTCGAAACATTTCTTGGATAACTTCAACGCGTGTGCATTAAAGATTCGCTATCCATTCTGTCTTTTTTCGCACCATAGTTAGGCCCTAATAACAAGGCGGAGATGGAAGCAAGATCAAAACACTATCAGGTAGCTATGAGCGCTCGCTTCACGCACGCGGTCGACAGCCGCCACCGCCGCCAGAGAAACAGTGCACCGCCACTTGTGGTCAGTATAACGCAAGAACGTGGCACTCCAGTGCCAAAGCAAGATATAGAACGCCAAAGGAAACAAAAGCAAAACAATTGGTAACCGGACGCACGCACCTATCTCAGATTAGATTCTACACCTTGCGACCGCGCCGGGTAAAATGTTATCCCTAGAATGATGTGCGTGCCTGTGCCATTTGCACCAACTATAATCTTTGCCTTGCTGCGGTTGAGAACATTACTGGCCACAGAATCGATGCTGATGAGGTTCACTCAGGGTTCGTTTGCATTCCTTCACCATCAGAGTGCACTGCTAGAAATGTGGGAGGCAGGCGACCTTGTAAAAAAAGTTTTGAGTGCTGACACTTTTTTAATCATCTTCGAGTATTGGTGACAAGGTGGATCATGCACAACCACATCAGGAAGACAGAAAGTAGAGCTATATATACGAGGAAAAGCAATGCATGCACCGTGGAAGCATTATATTCCACTTTGATTTTGCCGAAAAATGGACTGTCGTGCTTCCTGAGGAAGTTTAGGCACACCCCTGCCACAAACAGCAAGTATTTGTCTTTACACGCGTGGTAACAACGAGAAAATTTACGAAGAGTTTCGTTGTTGTTAATGACAACTTAAGCCACGACTCCGCTCACGCCTGCTTGGCTCGAGTGAAAGTGAAAGAATGGGTGGAAGACAACCTGCCGGTTTACTCCAAGGTGACATATGTGAGTGATGAAACCGCCAGTCATTTAAAAAAAAAAAAAAAGATAGTTCGGAAAGAGCTGTTGTCCCAGTACCCAATGGGTATTCTCAGCAACTGGACACGGGAAAAACACGTGCGATGGAGTCGGAGGTCCCTTCAAGCATCAGGCAACGCTCAACAACTTGAGGACAAACCCTGAAAGTGCAATTCGTACAGCCAGAGACTTTGTAACCATTTTCTCAGAGAAACTGAAAGGGCTGCATCTAATACACCTTGAAGAAAAAGAAGTTGTTGCCTTCCGCGAGTTAAAGAAGGAAGAGTGGATGAGAGTACCCGCGTTCCATGGTGTTGGCATGCCTGACAGCTATCCACGTCAACGAAAGCATCTCCTGGTTTGTACGTAGCACGAATAGCCGGGCCTGCTTGGAAGGAGTTACGTGTACATGAAAGAAGAAATCTGAACTGTCTAATCAATCGAATAAACTCGATTTCAGCCCAGAAACATGAATTAATGAAGCGGTTCTTCTTGGCCTTCACAAATTTTCCATTTTGCTAAAGGTTCTTTGGAAAGCGCTCATTGCTTATTGCATTTTTATCCTTTCTTTCTTTTTTCTTTTTGCCGGGCAGGGCGGGGGGGGGGGGGGGAATCTAAGCTACGCATTGAGTTCTTACTGCCTTTTTGCTGAGTTAAAGGCGGAAAATATCTGTCTGCGCTACGATACCGCGGCGTATCAAAGAACCCCACGCCTACAAAACTGACCCCTAATCATTCAATATTGTGCTCCTCACAGCTAATATGCAGCGTTCAGACATAAATGACCAGGCACATTATCATGCCAAAATTTAAAAGCCGTACGCGATCACAAATGTCAGAATAATCAGATGTTCATGGTTCGCTGAGCCTTCCATAAGGGTATAATTTGATGGCCTGTAACTCCTAGAGGAACAAAATTATGCAACATGTTTTTGGCGATTGTGAAAGCCAACGTGAAGGAGAATAAGTGTACAAAGTTTAAAAAATATCAAAAATGGGGTTTTTTTTTAATTGTCTTCAGAAATTTCCACTGTTCGCTGTTTTTTTTAAGTTCGCCCGCCCGTATCTCATTATTGAAAAGTCATATAAATATAAGCTTTTGCAGTTTGACAAAAGAGTATGCTTAGAACATAATGCTGAATTTTCGCTGCTCTGCCACAAGCCTTTTTTGAGATATAAGCCTGCAAAGTGGACAGAAAAATGCTTCCTGGGCTGATTTTGAGGATTTTTATAAAAATAAGTACACTCCCCATAAAAAACAAAAATAATTTATCACAAGTAAAACATGCGTGTATTTACTTTAAAAAGTTCTTCCACCTAACCTTAGTATAGCTTGTGTAATTATTAACCAAAGTTGGCCAAAACAGAAGAGCAGGTAAGCGCGGCACTCCACCTCTTGGTCATTATTGACTCCCGGCGCTTCGACAAAATTTTTTCTAGCAAAACCAACTGCGGATCTCTTCTTTCCACACATCGGGCAGCAATATATAAAATTTTGAAATAAGTTTAAGAGGGTGACCAGCCATGCTTTGTTCGATCTTACGTGGAATCACCCCCAGAGCCCTGCTTTACTCGTTATCTCAAAGCCCCGGAGTTGCCCTGAGACATGGAATTTCATGAATACATAAGTTACTCAGTCAATGTAAAGTGCTGTTTCGGCTACTATTAAGCTGTTAAGAAGTGCCCATTCCTCACTTGCACAGTGGCAAGCATCTTAGAAAGCGAACTTGTCAATAGACTGATCTCGCCGCATCCTAAAATGGATCTTGCCGTACGATCTGCGCACGCGTGACTTTCCGGAAGCAACGCTGCCGCCATCTTAGTTGGAGTACTTCGAGCTTAGCTGGTGCAGCCACTCACTGCGCGGTCAGAATAAACCAGCGTATTATGCAAATGAACGTCCTGCGTGTCAACGTTCAGTACCCCCTTTTTTTTTCCTCAGCTGGCCTAGCATCTAGAGATACTTAAGAAATGTACTGTTGACAGCTGCTAACATGTGGTCGTCAATTGCTCATCGTTAGCTGGCGCACTTGGGTCATTTCTCGTTGCTCTTGCCACATTCGCAGCATGGACAGTAATTAAAAATGTGAAAGCGCATTCCTGTTGTCATGAGATAAAAATGCAATTCAGAGGATTGCGGCACACAAGTGATAGAAGCTGTAGTACATGGAAAGCAACTTGGCCAAATTATACCTACTCGGAGCTGTCAGTGGATACGAAGCTCTAAGCGGAGATTAGGATACGAAGAAGTAACTTTTGCGTAAGAGAGGTGCAGATGCTGTCTTTACATATCCAAGGACACTTGGAAAGTAATTTGATGCTTGAAACTACAGTGCAAAAGTACACAGGTTTAAAAAGCAGACATGACAGACTAGTGCTTGTTTGTGGTGTTTACTTTTGTCATCCTGTGTAGTACAACACTGTAGACTCGAGTGTAGATTGCCAGTACACCTAGCATACTGTTCATTCCATGAAGAGTGTGTACTATAATTCTTCTAATATATGGCCTGGTACAGTTGACGCTCATTATAATGGGCCCTGATGATCTGACAAAAAAAGTGTCCGCTTTATCCAAAGTCTGTAATATGCAAAGTAGGATGGGGGGTGGCATTTCATCAGTGTCGTCGTTTCACCATTATTTTAAACATCGCTCGACAACATGGGGCAGGCTCATTATGTAACCGCTTGCTGAAGGATGTGTATTTCACGGCAATGAATGGCTACGAACAATTTTTCTAATTATGCCTCATCGAGATTCTTCTGTACCATTTACAGTAGTACTAATTAAAGCTCCGGTGCATGTGCCACTTTAATTAGTGGATGCCTCATTAAAGGTGCCTCAAGGCCACTGCTTATCTGAGTTAGCTCTTAACATGTTCATACCAATGCAGCTCTCGCAATAATAACTTGATTCTAACTTGCCAACAGAGCAAACCGGGACATTGGCTCGGAGCACAGGTACACCTCACTTCCGAAACTTTGACTGCGATGCCCAAGAACATTTTTGCAAAATCGCAAACTGTGAGTAACGAACACCTAGAGTAAAAATAAACAAGCAAGTGCTTTTTATTCACACTTAGCTCAATCCCCTAGTATTATTTTTCCTGAAACTTGCTTGCCAACGATTGCGTTGTTGTTCACAACTGGACTCATGGTCTACTTGAAGCCCCTCATTCTTGCAGTTTTTTATTGCTTTTCAGTGCGTGCAACTCCATCCGCAATCTCAATCTTATTGCTTAATGAAATTTGCTTCCTTTTCTTTTTTTTTTGGAAGCCATTTCAAAGCGGTCAGAATTTAAAGCTGCACATTTCACAGACGTTTTTATAGTACAACATTTTTTGCTGCACACAAGAAACACAACCATTCAAATCACATGCTTTCAGCCATACTGAAATCAAGTTAAACTATAAAGGTGTGACAAAATTTAAAACACTGAGCTAAAAAGCACCTCTACAATGTAAAAAGAAAGGAGGGTGCAGCCATGCACGCAACAATGCTATGCATGACAAAGTGTTCAAAACAAAATTATAGTTACGATTATCTGAAAATGTAAAAAGCAACACGAAAAAGAGCACTAGCTAAGACACGAAAGTTCAAAGACACGTAAAGGAGCAGAGACAAAAATTTTGGAAGTCCTTTCTTTCCCCTTAAAGCTGAGAAGATAAAATAACCAACTATAGGCCAAGGTACAAACTTTCAATATACACTAGTAGTACACACTAATTATGTTACCAATACAACATGCTCTGAGTTGCTCCTTGTGCATGTCAAAGTGTCACATATATAAACACACAATGTGCTTGTAGGCACAGGAATGGCAATTATTACAGCCATAATGCTATCACATTGTACAATGAATGCTTGTACCTTCGCCTACTTCTTTATGCGGTATGTGCTTCTGTGCACAATGCTTACTGTATATCTGCAGCTCTATAGCAAGCTGAAGTGTCTCCTGTAAGTGAAAGACAGCACCAGCTTGGTAACAGGCTTACATGTGTCTCACTACAATACAACCGCCATCAAGACAAATGGCACCAAGCAAGATAATGTCCAGCAAACTCAAGTTGAACTTTTAAAAAGACAACCACACCTCCCAGGCATTCAACAGGTAAAAGTCTCCTATGAAAAATTCCCTGATCAACATCACCAAACTTGAGTTGTATTTCTACGACAAACCAACATACAGAATGCCTAAATTTCGTTTGGCTTCTATACTGGCAATAGAGTTAGAGATGTAACAAACACCTGTGGCACAAATTTATTGTGTCGATTATTGTGCTGGACTTTTTTGCCCAGTTTGTAATTTGCAATGAAGCTTCCAGCATCTTGCAATTTTTTCAGGCAGGAGTTATGACACATTGTGAACCTAGTCGTGAAAAACTGCCGAAACAACTCAGCAGAAAAAGCCTTACTGAGAAATAATGCAGGGTGCATGAGGTATGCTACATGAATATACATGTATTCCCACTGCTCTGATGTAGAAAAGGTACAAAGATATAAAAAATTTATGTTACAACAGTGGCAGTTCGGGCATGTTCATACACCATCTTGAAAAGTAGAAGCACGCAGAACACACGGACGAAAGAGCATGAAGAAAGTTTGAAACCAACACAAGACTAAATATAGCTTTGGTGCGTGCTGAGCATTTCATATACGGAATAATGGGAAGATGCTGGACCGCAAACCACCATGATAATGGCAATACTTGCATAGGCACATAAAGCTCTAAAACAATGTGGTGCACTGCAGGCCCACAGAAGACGCATATATGACGAAATCTCCGTAAAGTGACGAAGAAATTCAGTAGCTGTTTAGTGTTTACATGTTTCTACATACATCTTGACGATAGAGCGAGCCCCAGCCTTGCTGTCGCTCCCAATTAACTTGACCAACCCTTCGCCGCTTTTCAATATATCATGCGCCTTCTCTTTACTCAGCATTCAAAACACAAAATTCTCACGCAGCTTTGTGCGCTTTCAAGAAGGTCGCTCAGAAAATTGCAAGTTTTGACGGCTGCAGCAGGTAGGGTAGTTCGACTAACGCGGCGCTAAATGGTTTATTCCGCTGGCAAGTTTGGCGATATCCATGAGGAGTGTACGCAGGTTCATTAACAATCTCTCAGTTGCGCTTCATAAGGTGACTTTTATGTCAATTATTATGCGATTATGTCACGTATGTAATCAGTGCTATCAAGATCGCTACATAACGCACGCCAGCATCACGTATTGTTTGCTTCATTGTTTGAATTACCACTCTGCTCAAATTATGTGTGTTTATTATTAAGGTACAGATATTAAGGTACAGAGACGGCAATGTGGCAACGGTGCAATTTAAAAAAAAGAAGGAAATACAAGGCGGCTACTTCGCACGAGCTCCACTTCGCAACTGGACTTTTTCACGGTGGTCGGCGGGATGCACCTGACAATTATATGCGGACTGGTTTGTCCTAAATTGTGTTAACGGCACGCGCGTGCCCACTTTCACAGAGGCCCGATTCTTTCCTGCAACTGTCACCGCAACAGTAGGTGTCCGGCACGCGAACGAAGGGGAAATCGCAGCCGCGTTCCTCGGCCATGCCCATGCCTCCCAGCGCTGCAAAAAGCGTTGTCGTCTGCTCGACCTCCCGCGAGTACTGTCGGCGGCGCCCGCTAGGTGGCCATCAGTGGCGCCTCTATAGGCGGTGCACCAGGCGTATAACGCCTCGTGCAAGCCGACGGAAGCGCTACTGGTGGCGACCCTGCTAAGTATTCGCGGGAGAGTAGGCAGCCGTGCGCCGTAGCTTCCTACGACTTTGTTCGCGTTCGCCGTTTAGTTCGTGTTGTCGCAGCGAAATAAGCAACTTTCTTTGCATGTGTGGGGTGGCCGAAGCTTCAAGGGATGTCGAATAACAAAAGCCATCCAAACACGACCTCTTCCTGTACGTAGGCGTTTAACCAGAATTTTGATTTCGCAGGGTGGGAGGGGTGTTACCCATGGCGTTAACGAAAATGGAGGGGGGCTACCCACCTGGCTAAGTTTTAAGGGGGAGGAGTGTAAACAAAAGCCTGCTTGTACGTTTAAAGTGCTCACACAGAAGTCTTGCCCTATTTTACGAGTTACACCAGCTCTAATAAGACAGGAAACTCATGTGTGCTCGGTATGCGTGTGCCCCACCACTGTTACTAGAAGAAAAAAATTTATGTTACAACAGTGGCAGTTCGGGCATGTTCATACACCATCTTGAAAAGTAGAAGCACGCAGAACACACGGACGAAAGAGCATGAAGAAAGTTTGAAACCAACACAAGACTAAATATAGCTTTGGTGCGTGCTGAGCATTTCATATACGGAATAATGGGAAGATGCTGGACCGCAAACCACCATGATAATGGCAATACTTGCATAGGCACATAAAGCTCTAAAACAATGTGGTGCACTGCAGGCCCACAGAAGACGCATATATGACGAAATCTCCGTAAAGTGACGAAGAAATTCAGTAGCTGTTTAGTGTTTACATGTTTCTACATACATCTTGACGATAGAGCGAGCCCCAGCCTTGCTGTCGCTCCCAATTAACTTGACCAACCCTTCGCCGCTTTTCAATATATCATGCGCCTTCTCTTTACTCAGCATTCAAAACACAAAAATTCTCACGCAGCTTTGTGCGCTTTCAAGAAGGTCGCTCAGAAAATTGCAAGTTTTGACGGCTGCAGCAGGTAGGGTAGTTCGACGAACGCGGCGCTAAATGGTTTTATCCGCTGGCAAGTTTGGCGATATCCATGAGGAGTGTACGCAGGTTCATTAACAATCTCTCAGTTGCGCTTCATAAGGTGACTTTTATGTCAATTATTATGCGATTATGTCACGTATGTAATCAGTGCTATCAAGATCGCTACATAACGCACGCCAGCATCACGTATTGTTTGCTTCATTGTTTGAATTACCACTCTGCTCAAATTATGTGTGTTTATTATTAAGGTACAGATATTAAGGTACAGAGACGGCAATGTGGCAACGGTGCAATTTAAAAAAAAGAAGGAAATACAAGGCGGCTACTTCGCACGAGCTCCACTTCGCAACTGGACTTTTTCACGGTGGTCGGCGGGATGCACCTGACAATTATATGCGGACTGGTTTGTCCTAAATTGTGTTAACGGCACGCGCGTGCCCACTTTCACAGAGGCCCGATTCTTTCCTGCAACTGTCACCGCAACAGTAGGTGTCCGGCACGCGAACGAAGGGGAAATCGCAGCCGCGTTCCTCGGCCATGCCCATGCCTCCCAGCGCTGCAAAAAGCGTTGTCGTCTGCTCGACCTCCCGCGAGTACTGTCGGCGGCGCCCGCTAGGTGGCCATCAGTGGCGCCTCTATAGGCGGTGCACCAGGCGTATAGCACTTGGCGACATAATGTTACTTGCTGAGCGTATCCGGAGGCTGTTGTTACAATGCAAAAAAAAAAAAAAAAGAAGCTTAAAAAAGAAACAAAATCGTATAAATAACATCAAGTTTGCAGTTGCGTGAGGTAGATGTGGTACCAGAGCTTAAGTCTAGTAGGGCAGAAAAGAGTCATTTAGGAGTCATCAGGGTAATTAATGAAGAAAAATAGAGGTAGGTGCCCACCGCATAGGATATGCGGGCGTCGGCCACACATAAGGAAATCACATGCGGCTCGTACCCACGTAGTATATGTGGGTGTGAAACTATTCCACTTAAAGTTAACCTTAAGTCCTCCTCAGTCAACCAACAGAGCACCAAACGCAAGGGGCTAGTGCCATTCGAGACATTTCAATGAACACTAAGGTCGCCTTTTAATTATTCCTCCTTGCGGCAGAAGGACGGTTTTGAAGGACCCTGCATATCTCCGCCTCAACGCATCGGAGCCCACCTCAGTCTATCCTAATACATCCCCGTTCACGTTGAACCCTATACTGGCCACCTTATTCCGCCTAATCCACTCTATTTCTAAGTTGATCGTAACCTACGCTAATTAGTCTTAATCTGCCTTAATCCCCCTAGTCCTCCTTGATCCATTTTAATTTACCGTAATGCATCTCCATCCGCCTTAATTCTCCTTATACCTTGGTCCGACTTAATCGAGCTTAATCCTACGTAAATCAAAGTATTGGGATCGAATTCTAGAAGGTACTGTGTTCGAGTACTATGTTCGAGCTTCATGGGATATTTAACCCGTCCACAATCACTAACCAATTTTAATTAACTCTAGTATCAATAATCATCTCTTGTGGACTACTGACATGCTTTCGTTCGCTTCTGTCGTTTTTTTTTTTTTTTTTTTTTTAAGGTCACTTAATAGTCATTGTACATTTTGCACCGTGCCGTTTGCGTTGACTTTGAGGTTGTTCACGGACACCTTGCAACGAGACATACAAGTCCCTTTTTCCCTATTTCTAGCATATAGTTTGCCTAGGCGCAAAGTGCGCGTATGGAATCCGCGCGCTTTCGCTGAAAAAAAAGAAAAAGAAAAATGCACTGTACGTCCACCCACGCGCGCGGACGGCGGACGGCAGGGAAGGCGCTGGTGTAGTCGGCTGTTGTCCAATAGGAGCAGCCTGCTCTATGACGCAATCTCAATCTTATTGCTTAATGAAATTTGCTTCCTTTTCTTTTTTTTTTGGAAGCCATTATCTCAGAACTTGCGATATGGCACGACTAACTAGCACTGGAACTCATAGGAACACGTTGACAAATGTGCCACCGTGTAGCACACCTTGAGCCGGGCTTGGTTAGTGGATTTGCTTGGCCAAAGCCACTAATGTTGCCAACCTGAATCAAGAACTTGTGGCTTGAGCACGCAAGCACCGTAGTCTGTTGTCAGACCTCGTCAACACAGCAAAAGTACATTTTATAGGCCCAGTTTGGGAAAAAAAATTGCTGCTAATTTTGTCTACTGTAGCGGATAGTGCATTGCAGCACGGTCTATTAAAAGCGAACTTCGTTTGATTGATAAAAGGACCAAACTTAGGTTGAAATATGGCCCATTATATCTGAAAGTCTGCTGTACGTGGATCCATTATAACAAGCATAGACTGTAATTGACTTCAAAGACTTGAATTACAATGTTTATGCAAGAAATCTTGCATGGGTAGTGTACGAGATGTATGTGTTGCAATCTTCATTCAGCGAGGCTCAACAAACGCATCTTGCAAAAAAAAAAAAAAAGTTAAGAAATAACGAACAGAATCATGTCTAAGAGTGACGCACACTGCGGTAAAGAAACTTACAGATGTTGACACAAAAGATGGAACATAGCACTGACAACTGAATTGTCCCCACCTTCGCTGTCGTATTCTCTGTATATCATGTTATACCAACTAATCCTTCTGAAGTCAGAGAGGCTTGCACAGCAAAAAGAACTATCAGATGATGGTCCTGTGTTTCTCCAATTCCTTCTTATTGCAGTGAGGCCTCATTGTATGATGTTTACTTACAGGAAACACCTTTGTAACAGCGCCAAGCATTGAAGTTGACAGCATGGACATTCAACTGAAAAAGTCACTGGCCGAACTGACCAACTCTCTGGAAAAAACTTATCTGGTGTGATTCTGTGCACAGTGTCGTTTGCTAGTCTTGGGGACTTCGTTTTTTTTTACCACATAGTGGGCATTCTTCTGTGTACCATAATACAGCCATATCCGTGTATCCATAGCATTCGCAGAGGCCATACCGTAAGTGTCACCGCTCAAAGCCACACAGGCACACAGACACAGTCACCGCTGCACTGAGTTTGTTGCAATTTAATATAACCTCATTTCGCTGATCTCTCGCTCTGCGTTTGTTAATTATGGTAGCTTGATGCCATTTTTTTTGTTTGGCTTTTTTTGAGCTTAAGCTTTTACACAAGTTCATTTGTTGATTGCAGCAGAAGCAGTAGGTTATATACAAGGATAAAGTTGTATGTTGAACTTTGTTAGTGAAAGTTGCATTGGCCATACATTTAATATATCCAATATTCATTATAAACTCACACGCAGAGGTTGGGAATTATAAATAATTGCGATCAGGTCTGTTTACTTATTTATATTAAGGTTTGTTATATTCATTTTGTTTTTTATATAGAGCTATGACTGTAATGCAGTGTAGGGTGTACAGTGCAGTCTACTTATAGAAATAAGAATTGCCGGATAGTTGACGTCTGTTTTACACTACACATTAGCCATGGACGCTTAAAATGAACCCATTTTATGTGTAGATATGGTTTAATGATCAGCATTTCTGATTGTCATCATCATTATAAGTAGACTGCACTCTAGTATATATTGAAGGCAGATCTGAGCTCTCTTAAGGTGCTTAGCTGGGATGAGCCTTATATACTCGTTATGCAGGACAGTAAAGGAGCAGAGACAATTTTTATTTGCTTTTTTATATCTTTGTACCTTTTCTACATCAGAGCAGTGGGAATACATGTATATTCATGTAGCATACCTCATGCAC
Source organism: Hyalomma asiaticum (assembly GCA_013339685.2). Classification (NCBI taxonomy): domain Eukaryota; kingdom Metazoa; phylum Arthropoda; class Arachnida; order Ixodida; family Ixodidae; genus Hyalomma; species Hyalomma asiaticum. Next base: position 65,043,105 of record CM023486.1, read on the forward strand.
CCTGCATTATTTCTCAGTAAGGCTTTTTCTGCTGAGTTGTTTCGGCAGTTTTTCACGACTAGGTTCACAATGTGTCATAACTCCTGCCTGAAAAAATTGCAAGATGCTGGAAGCTTCATTGCAAATTACAAACTGGGCAAATGAGTCCAGCACAATAATCGACACAATAAATTTGTGCCACAGGTGTTTGTTACATCTCTAACTCTATTGCCAGTATAGAAGCCAAACGAAATTTAGGCATTCTGTATGTTGGTTTGTCGTAGAAATACAACTCAAGTTTGGTGATGTTGATCAGGGAATTTTTCATAGGAGACTTTTACCTGTTGGATGCCTGGGAGGTGTGGTTGTCTTTTTAAAAGTTCAACTTGAGTTTGCTGGACATTATCTTGCTTGGTGCCATTTGTCTTGATGGCGGTTGTATTGTAGTGAGACACATGTAAGCCTGTTACCAAGCTGGTGCTGTCTTTCACTTACAGGAGACACTTCAGCTTGCTATAGAGCTGCAGATATACAGTAAGCATTGTGCACAGAAGCACATACCGCATAAAGAAGTAGGCGAAGGTACAAGCATTCATTGTACAATGTGATAGCATTATGGCTGTAATAATTGCCATTCCTGTGCCTACAAGCACATTGTGTGTTTATATATGTGACACTTTGACATGCACAAGGAGCAACTCAGAGCATGTTGTATTGGTAACATAATTAGTGTGTACTACTAGTGTATATTGAAAGTTTGTACCTTGGCCTATAGTTGGTTATTTTATCTTCTCAGCTTTAAGGGGAAAGAAAGGACTTCCAAAATTTTTGTCTCTGCTCCTTTACGTGTCTTTGAACTTTCGTGTCTCAGCTAGTGCTCTTTTTCGTGTTGCTTTTTACATTTTCAGATAATCGTAACTATAATTTTGTTTTGAACACTTTGTCATGCATAGCATTGTTGCGTGCATGGCTGCACCCTCCTTTCTTTTTACATTGTAGAGGTGCTTTTTAGCTCAGTGTTTTAAATTTTGTCACACCTTTATAGTTTAACTTGATTTCAGTGTGGCTGAAAGCATGTGATTTGAATGGTTGTGTTTCTTGTGTGCAGCAAAAAATGTTGTACTATAAAAACGTCTGTGAAATGTGCAGCTTTAAATTCTGACCGCTTTGAAATATCAGGGTAGCTGAAAGTTTTGCAGAACCTGGATATTGTACATGACAAAATGAACAAGGCATCGACAATGTACCCAGCCATGACCATAGCTATATTGCAAGCCCGCTCTTACTATAAATATTTAAAGTATGCTTGCTACGTTGCATCTCCTGTGTCTTGAGGAGATGGTATTGGGTATTTTTGCCTTACATCTTCATTTTGTTGCGTGAAATTGTTGTAGCTGCTTTTGGCTATTGCAAATCAGAATCGTGAAACTGCAATACTTGGATCAAGGTGTTAGAACACAGGGGCGTTATATCACATTGCAAGACATGTGTGATGCGTCTTTATGGATGCACTGCCTTTTAGAAATGTGCCTTGCTACATATCCTCCCCTATTCTTGTTGAAATACCTGCAAAAGGCTCTCTGGATACTGGGCATATGATAGCAATATACCTTGTTAGCTGGTAAGTTTCTTTCTTGCCACGTGACCGTGATCTAGCTTTAAAAAGCACCGGTTTCAAGTTCTTTTTCGTCATTATTTCACTTGTAATACAGCTGTTAGTCGTGTGCTAATAACATTAATACTAATTGGATGACTTGCACACTTGCAAAGTGCTGCCTAATGTCAAGACACATGCAACAAAACGTGTGCATATGTACACCAGGACGTATAAGGTTTGTGTGCACATGTACATGTACACATAGTTGGTGCATAAAAGTCACAAACAAGCTGCACCCTGAAAGAAGCTGTGCTGTCAGTGTCCGTCATCTTTCAACCATTACGTATATACTATCTTATGATGTCAGAGGTGTCTTATAGTGCTTGCCGGAAATGTGCAGGATGCAGCTTTTTTGCAAGTTGGTAGGTAATCTTTAGTAGGTACTTTAGTGCGGACTGGTTGCTTGCATGGAATTATGTTTCTTTTTAGAAATGTTATGTGTTCAAACCTGATGCTACAACAGATAGGGGGAAGGATGCTAAGCCACATGCCTTTATAATTTAAGGCCAGTCCGAAGCAGCTTTTCATAACAAATTATTTGAGGAATGTTCATCGCCACAAGCACAGATGTGTAGAAGTACAATGTTCAGAGCTATATTATATGTTACGCATGTAGATTGTCGATTTGCTTGAATGGTAATGGCGGCCGCTTGAATTGGAAACTGCAAAGTCTGTTGAACTGCTATCTTTTGCTTTTGCTTTTTTTTGTTTACATGGCTTGCATTCTTGTTTGAGAAGTTTTTTGTTTCAGCACTTAAAGCACACTTCTTTGACCATTACTCACGCACAAGAAGCACATATACTTGTTTTGTATGCGTATCGTTATCCCAGTCACTCATGGAATGCATGATTCATTTTCACACCTCTGTATGTTTGCACATGGGAATTTTATTGCACGTGTTTGTTCGAGAATATGTGCACGTGATACCTGAATAGGTACCATTCTTTAACATTAGTCTGTTATCTCGGTAGCCATGATGTCTTTGTACAATTTGTCAGCAATCAACAGTTTGCTGTAGCACTGACAACAAAGCTTAATTGCCAGTGGCCTATCTTATGTAGTATACCTGCCATAATGTCTTGTCAAAGTCAGCTCAGCTAAGAGATGAGAGAACAGTTTTAAATAATGTACAAAAGTTTGTTGGCAGTATCAGGGTTGTTGTGTCATATGACGAGTGGAGTGTTTTTCCTTTGCCTACTCGAGTTAAGCTTCTTAAAGCCAATTCACCTGGACTACGCTTCTTATCACATGGCACCCAAATTTTTTGTACAACATAAGCGTTGTGCTTGCTGCTGTAAAAATTTTTTTAACATTGTTGTAACCTTGAGGACGTCTGAAAAATATTTCACAGTCACTCAAAATAGTGTGTCTTCAGGGTTTGCCTGTAAACTTCGTGAACTTTGCAGACTTTTTATGATAGGAGTATCTTCAAGCACAAATCTAGTCCTTGCGAAGTACCATATTTACTCTCTTTTAGCATGTGGAAGCCTTTTAACACGATCAAAAATGTTATAATGCAGCTTTCAAGATAGATAGAAAAGTGATCCTTTCTTCTTGCATATTGAACAATCTCCAGCTCATCTTATGCCACTTGAAATGAGATATTACTAGGCTCAAATTGTCTGGCAGCAATTCAAATTCTAATGGGCTGCAAATCTTCTCTTTTATAATCAAACATTTTAATAGTAAGTGTTCAGTTTAAACATGCCCTGAAACAGTTACGGCTCCTCTCCCAATCAGATGTATGCAACCAGACATGGGAATTCTGAGAGGATGATGTAGTTGAAATTCTAGTCTGGCTTCTTTGAACAAGCCAGGTTCAATGTCTGTTCAAACATATCAGGCCTTACGGATGTTTATACCGTATATATATTTGAAATGATAGTAATTTTGAATTACTGTATGAGTTTCAATTACTGTACAACCACTGGGCTTCAGTGCTCCTGAAGACAATTATCATGTCATTGCTGTTAGTACATGTGGACGATGTACCATATTTACTCGCGTAATGATCGCACCCCTAAATTTTGTCATCAAAATTCGATTTTTTTCTTCTCCCGCGTAATGATCACACCCGAACTTGCCTCAGCGATATGTTGTGTGCCAAGTCTAGCTGACGATCATCATGTTTGCCATCTGTTGAACGTTACGTAAATAACTCTTCAAGGCTCACCAACTGAACTGCACGCACCAAGCAGATGCCTAATTTTTGCGCACTCTTGGCGGAAACGTGCCGTGTTAGGATAGCAGTAAAGACAAATGCCGTAGTTTTCACCATCCCAACAGCTTCAAGAAGACAGGCATATCTAACGCGCTCGACGGAACGGAAGATAACCTTCTGTGGGACTGCGATGACACTGCCGGTTCCGACAGAGAATCGAGCGGCGACGACACTGACGCCAGTGACGCTTGACTCTGCATGAAAGTTAGGGGGTCGGTGAACGAAAAAAATTAAAGGGCAATATGCAATGCATGTAGTTCCTGCATAATGTGTGCGTTTATTACAAAGGCAAGTCTTACTCTACTTTTATTTTTGGTTATGTTCATGATAGCTATCGTAAGAATTATGATACGCAACTTGTTTGCATTCTCGGTGCTCGAAATATTATTTCGCGGAAAATTTACCTCGCGTAATGATCACACCCCGAAATTTGTGTCAAGTTTTTTGAAAAAGAAATGCGATCATTATGCGAGTAAATCTGCAATCTAGCACATAATGGTACATACATGATGTCAAGTGCTAGTGACAACCTGTTGTTGATAAATCCATCTGTTGAGCTGTGTCACTCATTTTTGGTGTCATGGTTCTCTCTGCTCATGCTTTTAAGTATTCATGTACTACCAAGAACCATGTTGAGATTGTTTGAATTGTTGGTACTGCTAATATTCAACTGGAGTGCTATGCAATCATTTGCTGTTCTCGTTCTTTGCCTAGACCAGACAATACAAAGTTTGAATGGTCTAATGAACAATCAGCAGAACAGTAAGAGTGCACATTTAATAATGAGTCACATGAGAAGTTTTATTGACCTAAACTGTCACAACACTCAACGTTCAAAGGTTAAACGTCACATGGAATTTCCTGAGATTCTCATTTGTACACTGTTTATTTTGAATGCGAATTCAGTATAACAGCCCATGCGAGATGTAGTTGCAGCTACCTATATTAGACGGTAATGTGCAGGAACAGTTGAAGAGCGCATTACAACCTGCTTTTTATGACATGCTGCATAATTTTGTGTAGGTATGTACTTCCGATAGTCAGACACTTTTAATGCAGGATCTGTCAAATTCTTTTGACACAAGCGCTTCAAAAACATCTTACCTCTCCTTTCAGTCATATCAAGGAGTCCAAACAGAGCTCAAGAAATTCATACAGGAAAATTTTTGCTATTGCAAACTGAACAAGTTGGCACACAGTGCTCACTCAGTGAAGGCTAGAGGAAACAAATGTTGTGTACATATCTTCCATTTGGCCTTGTCTTTGTGAGCACTGTGCAGACTGAAATGGGATTTTTTTTCCACTACGGTTTTATGAGTTTATTAAGAAGACTGCTGTAATATCAACCACATAAATTCCGTTATGTTGTTTTGCATGTCTATATGTTCCATTTTCTTCGTAATGCTACCGAAGACTACTGATGAGCATTTGAAGGGTCTTGTGTGAGTAACTGAGATGCTGCATTGATCGCAGCACTGTGCTATCACTTCAGAATGTTGTATAGTGCTTTTAAATGTGCACTGCTCGTTCAGAGACTACAGAAGCTTAAATAATGTGGTGTTTGCACTTTCACGCTATTCATCTGAAACGTTTCATGAAGAGGCATGCATCATGGTTGGTATGCGAAACCCTTGAATACAGCTTGTTATATTGCCTGTTGACTGTGCTTTTGTGCCGACATGTGCAAACACTTACGGATACAAAGTAATTCCCAAAGTGCACTTCTGTACTTTCATATAAAGCATTGCAGCACATCTTCTCAACTCTTCTGGCACATCCTTTCCTTTGTACTTGGAACACTTCTTTATTTGAATTATTTGGGACAATTAAGCTTGCAGTCATTCTTTGGTTGGTTGTGTTACTGCAACCCATTATCTCATGTGTGGTAATGTTGAACTACTAGTTTCACACTTGAAACACACTTCAGAAGAACGGAGGAAGTAACACACCACAAAGAACATCAACGCAGGTACTCTTTCTGCTTTGTTCTTTTTTGTCCATAAATAATAGTGAAGCTGTATAAAATTTGTCCTTCACTTCTATGTATTCTCTCACCTTCGTCTGGGCACAGATTTGTCTGTAACTTAGTGCAGTGGTCCTACCATAAATTATTATTCTCCTTATTATTGTTATGTCCACACCATTTGCCCTCACAGTGAAAAATATTGTTTTTTTTTTATATTTTATAAAGGGCATGCCAAATACTAAATTAGTTGAGACAGGTGGTTTGTTTCTTGGAACCTGCTTGTCAGAAATTTCACAGTCACAGGTTCATTAGAAATGCCAACACTCACCACAGTGTGACGTTAAATATTCCAAAGTGTTCTTTTACGATTTCACCGATGTTGTCACTGACTTATTACTTAGTGACAACATGGATGAAACATGCCAAGTTCCCAAAACTTGGCATGTTTTGTCAATGGCTCCTTTAAAGCACAGTGTAGGCATTCTCACTAGTAAGTGGTTACCCAGGCAAACTATTGTTAATCATTAAACCTAGGTCACCACTAGTAAATTATATGCCAGCTAATAGTCAAAATCTGTGATGCCATGCAGTTGGTGCAGGCACTTCGAGGCAGCTGTTGTCACCAATAAAATAATTTGCTTCTTTAGCATCCCTTTTGGAAGGAATAGGGCTAGTGGATGAGACTTTGTGACATTTGTAGGGTGTCGCACAACAGCCAAATTCAAGTCCTTTCCACGCCATGAAAACCATTGAAACAATGGTTCCAATGATAGGAAAAAAACCATTGGTTTGTTGTTGTTGTTGTTTTTTTCGTCAATCATGGCGTAACTGGCAAGGTGTGAAGTGGCAAGTTCATGGTGGGTCGAGGGCAAGAGCAGGTTCATTCTTTATTTCTTGGCATTTTGCACCGTGGAAATGGAGTCTTCACTGTGGTGATCAAACCCGCAACTTCGAGCTAAACCTTTTCTACACATTATCGCATATTGGCTTTCACATAATTACTATCACATAGCGGTGACCAGGCCGAAGGGAAAAGTGGGTTGAGCACGGTATTGGGCCAAGGTCAAGAGTGCACACCTGCTCTGGAGCGTTACTACCAACCCTACAACAAGCTCTACAACAGCTCAGCTGTTAAGTGTTGTTCTCATGCATGGCAACGAGCCCCCACCCCCCCACCTTTTTTTCTTTTTTTGCAAGCATCCTGTTGGCGCATACGGAAGTGTGTTGGGCACATGAAGCGTTGGGAAGATGTGTATGCATGCCATTGGAGCAGCAAAGTATATTTATGAATTTCAATTTGTTAATGCTGCATCTTCTTTTAGTCAAACCTCGGTATGAAGAATTATCTGTTATAATAAAGTAAATGGAAGAATGGCCTCGCTATCAAAACAGTGTTAAGAGTATAGGTTTACAACAAAATTTCGGACATATCAGTTTTTGTGTCAGATAAAACATTGTTATTACAAGGTTTGACTAAATAGATACTGGAGTGCATATTGAGATTGAGTTGCAACTTTTGAAGTAAACCAAGAGCACTTTTAGCTGTTTTGGTAACTGGTTTCATACCGTGTACTGTTGGCAGATGATGGCAGATGGAGGGGTGTTCTAGGGTAAAAAAAATTTGCTGTGGAACTTCTTGTTGTCCAGCACTCCAAAGATTTGTAACAAATTACTGAATCACTTTTTAAAATAAAACCTTTTCAAAGCACGAAGTATTATCTGAGTTGTCATGAGAGCTGCATTTGCGGTGCCAGTGTGTTCCATAACTGCAACACCTCGGTATGGCTTTGCCTTTGTCCTGTCACCCATTAACATATCTCTCGGCGAAAATTTATTAAAGGGAGCCCACAAGTTCTTTTTTAGGCAAATATTGTTCCACTACACGCGCCGCAGGGAATTGCCAATTTGGTTTCAGGACACAGCTGGAAAGCGCCCGTTTTTGTTTCAACAAATGACGTCACCGGGGGCACCGACTAGTTCGCTTGGGGCGGAAATAGTATTGGCTGATTTCGTGTTCACAGCATCCGCTGCTACGCTTCACTTGTTCGTTTTGAATTCAACAATAAACAAAATAGGCGTATTTCAAAATGCAACAAAAAAAATAGAGCTACATAGGCAGTGCCCCTAGTGACGTCATCTGTTGAAAAGTGTGCAGGCGGTTTCCAGCTGTTTTTCAAACCAAATTGGGAATTCCCTTGCGCGTGCAGGTGCGGCGCAGTTATATTCAGCGAACATGTACGCGTCCCAGGTGAAAATGTGCAGCTGGGAATCTTAACTGGTTTCAACAGGAAGTAGCTGGAATCAACTGGTCCCAGTTCAAAGCCAACTGGTCCCATCTGGAAGCTAAATGGGAAGCAAGTGGTCCCAGTTGCAGGTGAATTGGGGAGCAACTGGCCCCAGTTGGGACCACTTCAAGGGGTCCCAGTTGCCGGCCAAATGGTACCAGTTAGAAACAAAGTGAGGGGCAACTGGTTTCCGTTGCGCCCATCTGGACACCAACAGGAACCATAACCAGTCCTACTGGAACCAGTTGCCTTGGCGGCAATTTTCCAAGACGCGCGTTGTGTAAAAAAAGACGTCAGGTAAAACTATATAGTGGTTGCGAGACGGCACTTCAAAACGTCCTTTTTTTTTTTTGCATCGGGAAGCTGGTTTTAATTTATGTAGCTTATTTATGCATACATACTGCAGACATATTGCAGGGCTATAGCAGGAGTGGAGAGGTAATGCAGAACATAACATAAAAAAAGAAAAGCTTAAGTGTATTACACCAGTACCCTGTAAGCTTTCAGAGTACACAATTCTGTTTTCTTCCGCTTCTGCTTTTGAAGACTGTTCATTGCGAATGTGTAGGTATAAGTGCTATTCTTACACCAACCACTTCTCGTATAATTCGTTGCGTTACGGCTGTGCTCCGCGGTACTGCGCAGTTACAAGGATTCTATTCTGGTGTCTAAAAAAAAAAAAAAAGAGCGTCGGTACATTTTTTTTTTTTTTTCCCACCTCTCTACTTACCTTTTCTCTGCTAAAGCGTTTGGAATAGCCCGGGGCACTGCATCCTCCGCGCCCTTAGGAAGACCGCGGGGTCAAAACATTCATCCGTGGTGACGGATTCTGTGGGGCGTGGTCTCTCTGGGTACGTGACGGCCACCAAAGACGGCTTTAAGAGGCGCACATCGCTGAGAGCTGAAACTCGGGAGCGGGAAGAGTTATCGGAGCGGGCTTCTGGCGTACGTCGCACTACTTTCAATCTTATGCATTTTTCCTCTACACAGCGCTAATGTAGTCGGCTACTTGAAACTGCTATGCGGTTGCCTGGCAGGCAGCAGCCCGTTTTCGGCGCCATATACTATGCGGAATCCCGTTGAAAGGCGTGGGAGAAAAAGCGAAAGTGTTTTTCTTTGTGTTGCTTTTTTTTTTCTTCGCTCCATAATTTATTATTTTTAAATGGCCGCTCTCCCGTGCGACTTGGGCTCCCGCCTTCGCTCCGTCGCAGTGAAGCACATTTCGCTTTCAGCTCTTGCTTTGCGCGCACGTACACACGTCCTCTACGGACTGCGACATTTTTCTCGCTTTTTACGGCGGTATAGCACTTGGCGACATAATGTTACTTGCTGAGCGTATCCGGAGGCTGTTGTTACAATGCAAAAAAAAAAAAAAAAAAAGCTTAAGAAAGAAACAAAATCGTATAAATAACATCGTTTGCAGTTGCGTGAGGTAGATGTGGTACCAGAGCTTAAGCCTAGTAGGGTAGAAAAGAGTCATTTAGGAGTCATCAGGGTAATTAATGAAGAAAAAATAGAGGTAGGTGCTCACTGCATAGGATATGCGGGCGTCGGCCACACATAAGGAAATCACGTGCGGCTCGTACCCACGTAGTATATGTGGGTGTGAAACTATTCCACTTAAAGTTAACCTTAAGTCCTCCTCAGTCAACCAACAGAGCACCAAACGCAAGGGGCTAGTGCCATTCGAGACATTTCAGTGAGCACTAAGGTCGCCTTTTAATTATTCCTCCTTGCGGCAGAAGGACGGTTTTGAAGGACTCTGCATATCTCCGCTTCAACGCATCGGAGCCCACCTCAGTCTATCCTAATACAACCCCGTTCACGTTGAACCCTATGCTGGCCACCTTATTCTGCCTAATCCACTCTATTTCTAAGTTGATCGTAACCTACGCTAATTAGTCTTAATCTGTCTTAATCCCCCTAGTCCTCCTTGATCCATTTTAATTTACCGTAATACATCTCCATCCGCGTTCTCCTTATACCTTGGTCCGACTTAATCGAGCTTAATCCTACGTAAATCAAAGTATTGGGATCGAATTCTAGAAGGTACTGTGTTCGAGTACTATGTTCGAGCTTCATGGGATATTTAACCCGTCCACAATCACTAACCAATTTTAATTAACTCTGGTATCAATAATCATCTCTTGTGGACTACTGACATGCTTTCGGTCGCTTCTGTCGTTTTTTTTTTTTTGTTTTTTTTTTAAGGTCACTTAATAGTCATTGTACATTTTGTACCGTGCCGTTTGCGTTGACTTTGAGGTTGTTCACGGACACCTTGCTACGAGACATACAAGTCCCTTTTTCCCTATTTCTAGCATATATTTTGCCCAGGCGCAAAGTGCGCGTATGGAATCCGCGCGCTTTCGCTGAAAAAAAGAAAAAGAAAAATGCACTGTACGTCCACCCACGCGCGCGGACGGCGGACGGCAGGGAAGGCGTTGGTGTAGTCGGCTGTTGTCCAATAGGAGCAGCCTGCTCTATGACGAAATAGAGCGTATTCGGAGAGGGCGAGGAGTAGCCTTTTTATTGAAAAGAGGGCTTGTGAGTGAATGGCAATATTTTGCTCCTCTTGTGGAGTCTAGGTGCCGCGCACGACTACAGAATTTGTCTGTGCTGTTCGTTGTGGCGCACGCTAGCCGCGGAATAAGTTTTTTTCACCAAGCTCGGAGGTGGGTCTGAGCTTGGTGAAAATTGGCGCTTTAATGACGCTAACCTCTTTTTTGGTAGAGGTAGAAACAACATTATTTAGGCAGTGTTATACAGGGGCCCCGATAGGAGCGACTCCCTCAGCCCAACTTACAATGTCGAGCTGTTTTGAAACTCTGGGGCAGTTTGAATTAATGCCTCCCACGTCAGTTTCGAAGGGCTGGCAAGAGCGTTTTTGGTGACCTTTTCATTGGCTAGGGTGGCCGTTAGGGGACTCAATCACAACTGGCTCGTACCCCTATATCCGAAACGAGTATGAGCCACATGGTTCTTCCTTTCATACGTGTGGCTCATCCCCGCGCGTACTCATACCCACATTGAGGTTAACCTCAGTTTCCACTCCATTCAGTGCATTTAATTAATTGTTATGCGGGTTAATTTCACCTTTTATGCGCTAAACATATGCTCAATGCACACCATAGAACTGCTAACCATTGCCTCAGCTTTGTGGGAGTATTTATTTTGAGCAGAATTTGTGGTATTTTATGGATAACCTCAACTTCCAGTTTGCTGGAGCCTAACAGGAGGTTTCCCGCAAGATCCCGCAGCTACAGCCAAAAAAAAAAAAAAGAAGAAGGAGAGAGAGAGAGAGCTGATACACACAACGACAGCGACCTTTCATAAGCTTCGAACTCGCCCAGTAACCCCTGAGGGTACAGAGCAGAAAGGAAGAGTAGAAGCAAAGCTCCCAGTTTGCTACAGTGAGCAGATCAGAGCGGAAAAGAAACGAGAGTCGGGAAAGAAAAACCGCAAAGCTGAACGTTGTACCTCGTAACAATACACACGCAGTTTTATACTTTCACAGAGAGCGTTCATTCTGAGTAAACAACGCTGTTCCAATCTCTGGCGGACAAATGAGCCGCGAGGTAGGCGCATGTCACTCATTGTAGACGTAGATGTAATGTGTATCCTTTACCGAGTCGCCGCATACCAATTCCGGAATGTCAGCCAAGGATTGGGTAGCTAAAATCAATAATTTAGCAGAAAAAAGACAAGTTTTTATTTTTCTGGAGTTTTTTTTTTTTTTTTTTTTAGAATTGATATATAAAAGACGGGGAGAGCTGGAGTGCGTTTCTGAGAATATTGTACAGAAAAATATTGAATGAGCCAAATAACAATTACGAGATGATTCTGCAATTAAAGCCCAAATCCTTTTCACAGCGGTATAAAATCTCTAACGGCCGCACATACCTTCCCTTCGCTGTGACCAACCATCAATGCTCTTAGGGACAGTAAATTTGGAGTAGTACAACTACTCCATGTAGTTATCTCTAAGCTCAAAGCCAAGACTTTCTACATGCGATCAGAAAACGGTCTATCGTTTCCTCTTCTCCGCAATTAGAGCAAAGCGGAGGGAGGCCGTCGGACCAGCTCTGTGTAAATACATATTTAATGGCGGGACAGGTTAAACGTTCTACGACTTGTCGCCTTTACATTAAGAAAATTTTTTATGCGAAGGTCCGAAGGAAGTAAGTTGATGGTGTGTTTAAAGTATATATACAGCATTAAGAATGAAGCCATTACACGGTGTATTTAAAATAGTCTTTATATAGAAGTAAGAACGAAGTCATTTGACGGTGTACTTAAAACGTTCTTTATACAGAAGTAAGAAGGGAGTCTTCAGACAGTGTAGTTAAAGCATTCTTTATACAGAAGTAAGAAGTCCTTAGACGTTGTAGCTAAAAAATTCTTTATACGGAAGTAAGAAGGAAGTCTTTAGACGGTGTGTGAGCAAACGTTACTACAATGTAAATTTTTGTAGACTCAGTAACGTCAATACAAAGTTGATAGGTGGTTTACTCAATGTTAATAAGCATTTTTGCAAGGGTGTACGACAGCATAGACGAGTGACAGCTAGTAACTTCGACACTTCTTGAGCGACACAAGGTGATTTTCCAGGCTGTCAATGGATGATTAAAGTCTGGGAAATTTTTTATGGACGGTTTATAGAAGCCTTGCGTCGTGATTTGCCTCCGAAATCTGGCCGCTACGATAAAATCTGCTGTGGGGAGAAATCAAATAGCTGGACCATCTGGCGATGCCTTCGCCAATGCGTGTGCCGTTTCATTGGGTAAAAGGCCTTTATGCATGGGCAAGTGCACAGACCGATCGAACATCGGTTGGGCGTGCAGGTACTATAGTGATTTGAACGCTCTCAAAAGTTTTGGTTCATCATACGTCGTAAAAGAAGTGAAACAAGGATAAATAATCTGTGATTACCACACCTGAAGTAATTGAAGCGCTCAGTTTATGCAGTGCCAATTAAAACTATACCGCTAATAATTCTGCAATGAAGACAGGTGTAAAATCTGGAATGCGGAGAGAAAAGCGACCAGTCGGCAAAAGCGCACAAGATGCCAGTACGGGCACTTTGTTTTGTTGTGCGTCAGTAGTTATGACAACGCTTGTTTGTATTTTACCATGCATAGTCCTGTGAAATAGCACTCAGCATTTGGTGTGGCGCATATCTGGCGTTATCAGGGAAAATCTTATCTATTATTGCGCGATAAGTTCATTTTTCTCACATAAGCGACAGCAGTCACCTCTGTGGTTAGCACTTACAGTGGATTGAGAGGCGATAGGCCAATTTGAGCCGAAGACAAAATCCGGTTGGAAAATCAGCGCTGTCTGGCTACGCCTTATAGAGGTTTCGTATGCCGTTAAATGTGTCTGTACCCTTAGATGCCCTTGAACGTTCCTTAGATATGTCTGTACTCTGAACTGAACCATGCAGGTATTCTGAACCAGGTTATAAGCGAATACACGCCTGCTTCCAGATGCAACAAATTATTTGCTGCAAATTTGGGTAGCCCTAGTAACGTTGGCCCTAAGCACATCCTAAGGGCCCATAAATGAATGAACAAAGACCAACCAAGATTCGAGCGCCAAAACGAGGGGCGCGAATCTTATACGCAGGTGCCTCAACTCATAAAACGCGCCTGAATTCCAAAACGGCTCGTAGCAACATGCGGTATTTTGATAAAAAAGTTTCTCTGCGAATTCCAGATCGACGTGTTGCTTATTCGACGTAATATGCCAATCGCCCGAGCACCCTTTGCAGCAACATACTCAATACGATATTGCAATAAGAGTGAGCTGTCACACACAATTACAAGGTATTTGATATTCTGTACCTATCGGATACTGTTCAGCTTGTACGAAAGAGATTTATGTACCGGATTTCTTAATGGGAATACTTATAACAGTGCTCATTTATTGGCGTTTACAGACGAATCATATTAGGCCAGCCTTCTGTAGCAGTTAAAAATTTGTCACCCGTTTTTGTATGCATATTTCGCAGTGTAAATAAATTGAATTGAAATTTAAAATTTAAATACTTCTGAAGCGTTTGGTACAGAGTGTGGACGTATGTCCCTAGCCGGTGAGAAAAATGCTGCATCATCTGCGTACGCATACGTATGCACTTCCTTGTGGCATGCAATAAAACTTATTAAACAACACAGGCACTCCTCTTTGCTGCTTGTATTATATGGCAGACGCGGATCCACTCTGACAGCAATAAAATTCTGTACCGATGAGATATTCCGTAATCCACTCTTGTAAATATATTTTTTTAATTAAGTGTGTTCAATTGCCTGACTAAGGTTCTGGAGAATGGAGAGTAACTAATGCTGCGCGCTTTCGTTGTCGCCGTGCTAGTTTTACACTGCTCTCGAGATCAATATGTGTTTGCAATATTGAACATCCCTGTCTGAAGCCGATTTGACACCGGCTGAGGATCACTGTCTCATTTACAAACTTCATTATACGAACACTTAACACATTTTCTGTCAACCTCACAAAATTTGATGATAATGCTACTGGACTGTTGTTGTCTAGGACATAACCTCACTCGGATCTTTAAGTATTCTAGTATTGGTACAACTTTTGCCCTTTTCTGTCGCGATGGGATCCATGCTGTGTGAGTAATTTATAACGTTCAGCAAGTCACCATGCATGTCCTTGTAGAATATATTTAGCATTTCCGAAGTGGCAATCGACTCCGTCAGGACCCGGAATCCGCCCTCATGAGTTTGCACATTACCTCGGACAACTCATGTATGGACATTTGTTGAAATTATCATTGGAATGTGACAGCGAGTTCTGCAGGTGTAACCTAGCGGAAAGACGCTGTTCAAGTCCTTTTGCTATATACCCTCCGACAAGTCGTTCATTTCCTGCGGGGTAAGAATACTGTATTAAATAGTTACTGGTCAAGGAATCATTTTCTTATTTCGAAGAAAGCCGAACAATGTTCGTTTGTTATTTGCTCTTGAAGGATAATCGAAATGTTTTGCGTCATACTATTTTTTTTTTTTTTGCTTTTGAGATCGTGCGTTTAAATGCACTCGCAGAAAATTTATAGCCGGACCAGATTTTATGACATTGATTGTGCAACAAGTTCTTCAGGGCAGCTTTTCTGTATTTGGAGTGCAGTCGTCATTCCATCATATGGAAGGGGATTTATTTTTTCAATCAGGGGATCCCAAACTCAATTTTTCTGCGTGACTCTTAAAATCGCACAAATGCTCAGCGATTTTTGTGTTAGCGTTACTTCCGACACAGAGGCCAATGAACAGCGCAAGCTTTTTTTTTTTTCGAACTTCTATAGGTTATACAAGTGCGAACTTGTAAAGCTAGAGACGTTATCGGGCATGTAATGTAAAATATCGCTAGGATGTAATCGCTACTGCGCAGTCTATAGTCGACCAAGAGTAAACACCAAGGCCCGATCCTGAAAATCTTAGGTCAGTAGCATAGAAGTGGCTAATCCTCTAATTAAAGTAGGGTGCCCTAAGCTGCGACAAGTGGGATTGGTTTCCCGGGAACGAACCTATAACCTAGTTCCACACGAATCTGTCGTTAAGCCCCATGTTGTGCGGTGGGAATTAAAGTAACCCGCCGATAGTACATCATTACCGCAGCTAGAGATCACGCCATCCAAAGGGTCCGTTTCATGAACCCTTGGTGGATAATAAATATTTGCGATGTGATTTCACATTCAAACGACAAAAGTTCCAGCACTGTCTGCACCATGTGGCAGCTGATAGCTGGCAGTTGTGGCAGCCATGTGGCAGCTGACACAAGCGTAGATAATCACTCCCTCTTCCGATCCATGCGAAAGGAGCGATGTTTTAAACGGTAATTTTGATATGGTTTTAACAAAGTACTTTTTTTTTTTGTAGAGTGGTTATGTCCATTGGCGTGCGCAAGGTCCCCCATTAGGGGACGAGGGTTCACTGCGGCGCCCTTTCCTCCGCTCAAACGCGATGCATATGTAATAGCTTGGAGCAGGATCGGCGCCCCGTTTAGGCAATTAGAGCGGGTGGCCGCCCCCCTCCGCACGCCCGTGCGGACGCCTATGGTTCGGTCAGGGTCTTCACAAAGAAGAGAGAAGAGGAAGGCAGGGAGGTTAACCAGATATTAGTCTCCGGTTTGATGATGATATATGTTGTTTTATGGCGCAAGGGCCAGGCTTCTACCCTGCACTGGGGAGAAGGGGGAGGGGGGGTTAGAAAGATGACAGTGAGAGAGGGTACACGATTCCAGACAAGCACAACAAGTAACCCCCCCCCCCCACACACACACACAAACAACGTTCCACATCGAGGCGTTCACGAAGGCCGGTAGATCTCAAGAAGCGCAGTAGCGCTTGCATGGCCTTCTTCTGCGACGTGAGGTTCAGACGATGTCGTGATACATCTATGGCAGCTGAAAAAAAAAATTGAGCGATAGTTCCACTGCAATGCCCTGAAGAATCCTATGGTTGAGCTATTCCCGCAGTAGAAACAATCTTTTTTACAGTATACTCTCCTTTAGGACCTTACTATAGTCTGTTTCAGAACTTCCGTGCAGCAGGGCCAATGCTAGGAGGCCATCGAACGCAGAAGTCTTCCGAGCCGAGATGAAATGTCACCACGTTCATCGGACTTGTGCGCCCCAGGAACCGATCCTGAGAGCGCCGCTCCCTGTGAGGTACTTACTTTGTCTGTGATGTTTTTTTTTTTTTTTTTACTCTACTTGCAATATTTGCATGCACGTGCGATCCTACTCTGTCCTCCTCCAAGGTGGCTCCTGCCACTGCAGCGTCCACCATTGGCAGATGCCATATGGCGGGGAGGGATATGTTTAACACGTGTTTGCCCTCGTGATTGGCCGAAGGGGTCTGTAGATTCCGCAGTGCTGCACGGAACTCCTGAAACAGACTATAGGCAGAGGGGTTTTTTTTTTTTTTTTTCCTTTTTTGAGACATGGAAGGTCTGCGGTTGATAGGAATCAGAGGCCGACCATGCCAAATTCCCAAGACCAGCAGAGATCCTGGACATTGCTGTGCTCTTTAACGGAACCTGAAAAAGCCTTGAAAATGAACACAAACTAACTGCACAAACACGGAAAACTACCCAATTCTTAATCGCTCCGCGTAGGGAGAGAAACGAAAGCCGTAACAGCCAACAAGACGGCGTCACTTATTCTGTATATGTAGATGTATAAATCAAATCAGATGGCACACACTTACCCGGGGATTGGCCAAGAACCAGGTAGTTAAAAAAAAATAAAAGTCCCTACAATCGCTCAGTAATGTTGAGCAAGTTAGAATATGTTAAAGAAATTGGAGTGTATTAAGCTGATTAAAAAAAAAAGAAAACGCGGTTAAAATATTTGAACGAACAAGCTAAGAATAATTATGGCGGTAAAAAGAAATAAGAAATAAAAATTAATGATACCTTTTTTTATTGCGAAATGGGCTTGTCTGTCTCTATAAACTAATCTTTTTGAACCCTTTTAAACTCCTGCAAAGAATTGCCAACCCTTCTGTCACACTGTCCAAGGGTCAAGGCTCCCAAGGAAAGCAAAGTTTGAACGCATAAGTCTATTCTAATTAGACGCAACACACTATCTCAAGTCATTTTGCGCAAACGAGCATATCATCAGCAAGAAATAAGAAAATGATCTATTGTCACACGAACTCCACGAAAGGAACAGTTTGGTAAAGAAGCCAGACCAGGTCGGTGTAAATAAACGTTTATAGATATGGAATTCGGCATCGTAGTCTAGTGACTGCAACTTCAATTTCTCTTGTTTGACATATTTGGCTATCCCAGCAGGGATTCATGTGCCCTTACTCTGTGCATTACTCTTAATGCTGGCAAAATTTTGCATAACGGGACCGTTCACAGACGCTTTTGCTACATCTTCCATTTCGTTAAGATATAATCATTTATGTTCCGGAGCCCACACTAATCTAACCAGAGTTATCTGTGGTGGAACTAATGATCTGAACGCACCTGAAAGTTGGAAGGCATCGCTGTCATTTAGGGAGGAACACACAGATAGCGAATCAGTCACCATCACTACAGAACTTATTGATGGGAGCAATTCGCAGAGAGCCAAAATCGCTGCCAAGAATTCTGCTAGAAAAATAGGTACGAAGTCAGGCAGGCTAAGAGAAAATTATTATTCTAGACTAGGAGGGAGTATACGAATCCCACGCTCCTCTTCACTCTGAGTAGCTTCAGTCGCTATTACTCTATTGAGTCGCGTATGCAACAAGCGATCGCTTAATATAGCGCTTAAGAAGCGGGATGAAAAGAGTTCGGCGTTTCTTGGAAAAATGTCATCAAACTGAATTTCAATAGAGGTGTTCCTGCAGACTAAAGGCTTTATTTCACGCATTTGCATATTCAGTTGATCCAGGAGGCTCTGTATCGCGTATGAAATCTCCGCCGGTAGCGCCCCCCCCCCCCAAAAAAAAAGAGATTAAAAGAATAAATGATTTCTGGGTTTTACGTCCCAAAACCACGACATGATTATAGGAGGGACCGTAGCGGAGGGCTCCGGAAATTTCGACCGCCTACAGCAGACATGTCGCCTCCACTGAAATGCAGCCGCCGCGGCCGGGATTCGATCCCGTTACCTTCGGATCAGCAGCCGAAAATAAAAACAGGGAAAAGAAGGAAAGCCGCGTTAGACCCACTGAGAGAGACGAACGACGTGATTTGATAGGATCCTTTTGCTTATAGTCAACATCACACTGAGTAAAGCCACGGAATTCACGCCGTTATTTAATAGCCATTTGATTGAAATGTTAAAATAATAAAGCAAAATGAATGAAAATGGGTGAAAATATAAGTAGCCGCAGTCGGTGACTGAACTTGTGCGATGTTAACAGAAAAAGAAAACAGATGTGTTCCTTCGGGAAAAGGGGAATTCGCCGCCGTCTTCGGCATCCCTGTAGCGGGAGCACTCCTCAGCGCCATGAGGGGATGGAAAGTGAGAGCGAAATATGGGGGTGGAGAGGAGTAGAAGTAATGGATGTGCGGAACGAGGGACAGGGCTGAGCGCCTGTTGGTGGGCTGGCCAGCGCGCCTTCGCACCAGCCGGTGCGTGGAGCAGCTCCTTGGGGAACCTTAGGAGAAAAGAATACCATAACAAGTATGTGACACGAGTAGGCGTCGTATGAACACCCAAAAGAAATTTATCTTATTTAAAAAGGAAAAGTTACTTATCTATAATATCAACTAAATGAAACTGTGTATAGCTATCGCGAGCAAACAGCGGCAACCTCTCCATTAAAAGGGCCCTAAAACACTTTTTGAATATAGTCAGAAAACGATGCAAATTAGTCGTGGATGCTCTAGTGAACACGTGCGCCACATATTTAACTACGCGCACCACAGAATCGACAATTTGGTTTCAAATACAGGCGTAAAGCGTTCGCTATTCTTTCGGCGAATGACGCCACATGCTGCACCGACTATGCCGCTTGACTTTTGTTTTTTTTTTCGTAGCTCGTTAAGAGAGATACGCACATTTTCTTTATTTGTTGAGTTGAAAACGAACAAATAAAGCATAGCAAATGATCTTTCCGAGCGCCTAGTCGGTTGTTGTTGTTGTTTTGTGGGGTTTAACGTCCCAAAACCAGCTCTGATTATGAGGGACACCGTAGTGGAGGGCTCCGGAAATTTTGACCACTTGGGGTTCTTTAACGTGCACTGACATCGCACAGCACACGGGCCTCAACATTTCGCCTCCACCGAAATGCAGCAGCCGCAGCCGGGATTCGATCCCGCGACCCTCGGATCAGCAGCCGAGTACCATAGCCAGTAGACCACCGGAGACCGACTAGGTGCTCCGTGAGTCACGTCATTTGTTGAAAGAAACGCTCTCCAGCTCTCTGGGCCCTCTCCAGCTGTGTATGAAACCAAATTCCGAATTTCGTGATACGTGAAGTGCAATAATATTTGGCTCGCATGCTCATGAGCCTCCACGACTGATTGACACCGTTTTCTGACTTTGTTGAAAAAGTGTTGCAGCAGGGCCCCTCTAATAATGGTGTGTGTGAGAGACAGAGAAAGAGAGTACGCGTGCTTGGTTGGCTACCCTACACGTTAAAGAAACGGGGGGAGGGGATAGCAGACGCCTTCGCTCTGACGTAATCTGGCTGCTCCTCTACAGTGCAGGCGCTTGCATCCGCCACAGCTTTCTTGTTGCCAAGGGCGGCCCCCCTGCGCCGTGCATCACTCTTCGCGCTTAGTGAGTCGAACAATAAGACCGCCAAGGTCTTTTCCGGCTGAGTACTCGAAATCCAGCCCTGCTTTGCCGAGCTGTTTGTCTGAGAATCACAATCGGCCTGTTGTTGTTATTATCATTGTGCACTACAAAAGAACGATGGCTTGCGCAATCATCCGATCGCTAAGCCGGCTGTTAGCCGCGGGACAGCCTGAGCGTCGTCCAAGGTCTTCCATCACACCCAACGTGCCCTAGTCTGCGCAGCAGCTTTACAGACTCGCTAGCACGCTCCGGAGTGGGTAGGGGTTTGTAGGCATGGGAACAACAAGCACCCGTGGTAACGCGACATTTACGGCCGCGATAACGCGCGTTTTGCGCCTCGTGCTTGGTGTGGCTGCCTCTCAGTGGCAGCTGCCGCGTTGACGGGCTCCACATAGATGACGCCAACCCTTCTCTTACGTCATGAAAGCTTCGGCGCCCGCGGTTGGTATTACCGCCCGCGGAGATTCACGCGCGGAGGCGAACGAGTTCAGGAAAGCACGTTTCGAAGCCTGCAGTTCTCTCCTCCGAGCATTGCTTCCTTTTCTTCCTGTTCCCTTCCAATGCCCTTCGCTCGCCCTTCTCTTTATTCCCATGTGTAGCGTCACCCAAGGATGCGTGGCAACGCGACTAGATGAGCCCACTATCTTCTGGAGCGGACGTGCACCTGTGTTGCCCACCACACCGCATGTACGACTCATGTTAGCGTTATGAACTCCAAAGTGCGGGTATGAAATCGCAAACATGTTCTGTACAGTTTTTATATCGTCTAAAAGTAAACGCTCAGTCTAGATTCATTGTACGCCGTCTGCTGTTAGTACCCTCCGCCCCTTTTTGATTTGATGCCCCGCCACGGTTGTCTAGTGGCTATGGCACTCGGTTGCTTATACGAAGGTCGCGGGATCGAATCCGGGGCCACGCCGGCTGCATCACAATGGAGGCCAAATGTTGAGGCCCGTGTATATACTGTGCGACGTCAGGTGGTCGGAATTTCCGGAGCCCTCAACTGCAGCGCGCCTCTCATAATCGTGTCGCGGTTTTGGGGCGTAAAATCCCAGAAATCAATCAAATCATCCCCTTTTTGGCAGCCCAAAGGTCGTCAGGTTTGGACATTTGCTTTACCTTTGGGTTATTCTGCGCATGGAAATAAACATAACGTTGGAATATTGAACATGACATTGGTGACATTTATTTTCGTCGTTGCTTAAAAACTAATGGTAATTGTAATCAAAGCCATTGATATTATCTCCAAAAGTGAAGTCCCACACAGTGTAATCATACCACTGCAGACATTTATTAATAGATACGGATGTTGAGATCTCGCTATCATACCGTGTAGATGTGCGACGATTTTCTGAAACGCGTTCAGTGAAACCACTGTATTTGTTTTCTTGTGATTCCTACCTGGACATTTATTTACCTTGCGCGTTCCTCGATTGGACGTGACGTTTGTTTATCGTGTGTACATGCGTTCGCTTAACACAATTCAATGCCTTTTTCGGCATTACGTCATCATCCATACATGCGCTGGTTAAACGCTCAAAAGCACGCACACGCATCAGTCTCTTGTGTTTCCATTTTGATTTCGAAAGTATGGTTCTTTTGTTTTTATAGTCAGCAATGTCACGTCGTATAAACGGTTATTGGGCCGAAGGTCTGCAAGCGGAAGCATCGGCCAAAGGATTGCTTGTTCCGTTAGGTCTATTGCTATTATTAACATTCATTGTGTTGAAGTTCTTACACTGAAAATGATGATAATTAATTCTCCGCGTGCGCATGAGCATCATGAAACATCATGAACGTTATTGTGTGAAATACACGATGACTAAAAAGTGTGGTGTTATTTATTTATTTACTTTTCGGCTTCAATTGTGTAGCGCCTGTGGCTCTAGCGTGAGGTGAAGGTGTGTTATGATACCACCATGTATCGGCCCTTGAGCTAACAGTATCAATAAATGAAAATAAATGAATGTTCATCACGATCGTGACAATTTCCATTACGACAGAAGAAAGAAAGAGAAAAGATGAACATTTCGAAGCTTTTGTCTTGTTTCTTACTTTCTCTTAATTTTTTTGATGCTGCTAGTTTGAGTATATGGCATCATCGCAACATTTGCGACTCCAAACCGTATAGTTCGCCGACGGTCCATAAAAAAAAAGACGCGTGAATCGCTTTACTATATTTGAAACCCGTATCGCTACCTCAGGATTTAAAACTTAAAAGCCCGCTTCGAGACCGCACGGTCGCGTTCTCCGTACTTTCGGTTATGCGTGACGCGACACGCGTTATCCTTAGAGCATGACGCGGAACACGTGTCGAACGGGAAGGACATTTACCATAGGTCAAACACTGCCGAAAGTGAAACGAACAGATTGACACCAAGCACCCCTTTTAACAGCTTCGCAAAAAGAGCTTCGACGAACTATACAGCTTTCCTCGTTTTAATTTCGCATTTATAAACGGAAAACAAAACGACCGTTTATGCTTCCATTTCTTTTTCGATGTTTTGTTTATTTTATTCCATTCCCGAGACGACGGGTGAAGCAACGTGATCGCTTCTCTGATGTATAAACAATCGCGAGGAAATGCGCTTCCCCAACTCGGAGTGTAGTTTCCGTTTTCCCCCTTCTGTTTCCCCCACTCACCGTGAACACTTTTCAAAGGCGTGTTTCGTCTCGAATATACACGTAGGAAGGAGGGCTAGAAAGTGTCTCCGGTGTGTCCTTATGTGGTGCCCGCTTCCAAAACTCACCTTTCCTCGGCTTGACAAGCCGCGGTGACCCGAATCCGGTCGCGCCGTGTGTCTACCGTGCTCGTCGTCAAAAAAAGCGACCGCCAATCACGGAGACCGCCTCTCCGGGAGAGTCACCGACTTCCCTCCCCCACCACCACGCCGTCTTCCTCGAGTAAGGCGGAGGACCCGGGCAAAGACCGGAGGCGACCAGCGGTACTAGACGGCGTCCTCTCTCGCTTGACGTCGTCATTCGCCACGCGGGGTCCGCAGCGGGAGCCCGTGCTCGACGTCGTTTATAAGCATCGCGCCGACCGATAGCGCGTCCTTTTGACGTCCCGTGTCTGCCTGCCTGAGTGACCAGCTGAGCGGAGAGTGCGTTCGTCAACCATGTGCCGACAGGTGGGACTCATCGACACTTGTTTCGCGAAGTCCTGTGTTACTCCTACCTTACTATTGCTTTTGCGTAGATGCTTTTTTTTTTAATTTGTTGGCACAGTTTTTCACTGTCTTAAAGCGCGGATAAATCTACGCTGTGCGCCTTTGGTTACCAGGATTCGATCATGGCTGCGGTGGTCGCATTTCGACGGAGAAAAAAGCTATATATTAGATACTGTTGTTGTTGTTATGTGGGGTTTAACATCCCAAAACCAGCTCTGATTATGAGAGACGCCGTAGTGGAGGGCTCCGGAAATTTCGACCACCTGGGGTTCTTTAACGTGCACTGACATCGCACAGCACACGGGCCTCAACATTTCGCCTCCATCGAAATGCAGCCGCCGCAGCCGGGATTCGATCCCGCGACCCTCGGATCAGCAGCCGGGTACCATAGCCACTAGACCACCGTGGCGGGGCTATATATTAGATACTGAACTTTATTGTGGTCCGGAAGAATCTTCAGCCCGTTGTTATAGGGGAAACACTGCGGGCCGCTGCCCCGTTGAGACGGGAAGGCCAAGCCTCATCGCCGCATCGTGGACCTTATGGACAGCCCGTACGTCGCTGATCAATCCAGTCTTGGCGCTTGACCAGTGAATGGAATACTTCCGCCAGTCAATCCGTCTTCAGTGTGGCGCTGTAAAGAGGGGCACTCGCAGAGCATGTGCTTAAAATCGCCAACCCCACCGCATCGGGACACAGAGGGGAGACCTCTGTGTACCTACTGATGACAGAGAGTGTAAGATAAGAGTTCGCTTGGATTTGCCCGAGAGTCACGGCCTGAAGTCTCGTGAGATTTCGATGTAGAAAAGCGAGAGTTTTAAAAAGAGCCCTACGTGATCGAAGTTTCCGGAGCAGTCCACTGCAGCGTGCCTCATATTCATATCGTGCTTTTGGCATGTAGAACCCCAGCAATTATTCTCTATGATGGAGAAGGCCCTATGTTGTAGTTGACCCTATACAGGGCTGCAAGTCTAGCGGGCAGTTCATTTATCGCATAATTAGCTCACCCTATTTTGCGTCTTCTATACGTTTTTACGTCGTTCCCTCTCGAGAAAAGCCTCTTGAGGAATAGCGTCAGGTTTCTTTCGTCTTTTGGTGTGAAGCTCAGATTTTAAATCTTGATCGATCTCGTACCTTCGAACAGCTGTAAAATACACAACATTCATATATGTAAATTCTTTCAGTGCACAAATAAGCCGTCCTCCATAGCAAAATACGCCCAAGTTGAACGTCAGTTCAAGATGACATTGCACGCGGCGCTTCGGGCTGACGTATCAGTATAAATTACAGAACAAGCGGAACACCTGTTCCAACATGCTCTTCATGAATATAGCGTTCTTTCCGTGGCCTGAACCTAACTGCTGTTGTCTCCGCCAGCTTCATTGTGCATTATAGCCGTCGAAAGTGTGACAATATATGAGATATACGCACGTATCTCCCGTTCTGTTTATCGATCGATCGCAGGATGTTATCGCACTTCACATATATCTATTATTCGAAAATTACAGCATTCGGGCCTCGCCGAGATAACTCTATTCACGTGTATTAACATGGCTAAATATGCTATGAGTTAAATGCCATCATCACCAACCAAACCCACTTGAACCTGTCTTAAGTGAATCACAACGCAAAGCAAGCGGGTTCGAGCATAGTGTTACTCAGCCAGCTGTTATGAAGTTCTTATAACTAAACGTTTCCTTAATTTATATTTTTTTTCGTGCACTTATGTTTTTACGAGACTACGCCCAGGTATGGCACCTTTACAAAGGAAAAGGAAAAGTGTGGTTGGTAGCGAACATGTCAAGTGCAACGCATTTCTTCACAACATGTGCAATTTGGTGTTCACATTCCTGTGAAAGCTTCAAAGAGAGATACACAGAAGCAAAGGGAGAGAAGGCGCGGAGGTGGGCTAGGGATACGCTGATTGACTACCCTACACACGGGACGGGCAAAGGAGAATATCAGAAAAGATAAGAACTGTGGGAGGCACGACTAACAGTAAAGAGGCAGTTGCAGTAACCACGCAGAACACGCTTTATCAGTTGGCAAATGTTCAGTCGACTTTAGTCGGCACACTACGATTTTTCGTGGCCTTGTAAGGATGCTTATGATAATGATCCAGGACTGTTTGCTCCAAGGTGGTCTTTCATCAATATGACGTACTTTACCTCCCAGAGTACATTGCTCTGTGTTTCGAAGGATAGCCAGTGACAGGAACGCTAAACTTTCTCAGTGCTCGACGGTGGGTTAAGAAAAAAAAATAATCAGAGAGAAAGACGTGCTCGAAAAACGCCAAGCCTGCCAGAATTTTAATTTTTGGTGTCACCTGCGCCGCGGTCTCCCTGCATCCATGTGAACGCTGGCGAGCCAGCCGCTAATTCGACGCGGCTTCTGACGGCGCCTGGTGCGGCGCGCCCATGCCGCGCTCGGAATAGCAGCGAAACGTTCGCACGGGACACCTTGCGAAAGCTCGCTTCACTGCCCACGGCTACGAGCTTGTGGCCTGCCTGGTTTCACGATGAACATCGGTTCAGTCGAGAGCGAAGGGTGACGCTGGTGATACATGGAGACAGAGAGGGTGAGGAGGAGAAGGGGGGGGGGGGAACCTCCCACACCTGCTCCTTCCTCAGTTTCGCACCTCTGCTTTATTTCTTTTTCATCGCGGTGCCTTGCAAATGTGGTTAGCCGGCGTCACATCGGTAGTCTGTCTTGCCGTGTTGCCGTGCTTCTCCTGACCAACGAAGGAAAGTAGGACGTCCTGGTAGTTATACGACAACCACGCCCCGGTTTAAGTGTACACCGCTTCGGCGTCGGCTTTTATCCGGTACGTATACGTCAATTTAAACGTGCGTGAAACGGGCAGCATGAGAGCGCAAGAAGGACGCGACCCGATAGTATGGTCTATATAGTGGTCGCATCGCAACTCATATTTGCGTGACGTTATACCAGGCGTTTTTGAGCGAGTGCGACGGATAAGGTTCGCGGATAAGGTACGCGGAACTTTTATTTTTCGGACGTCGTTGGTGCTCAGATATTCGGGGAGCCACGCGGAACTTCCCGTTTCTGTTTTTCATGCCGCCGTTTCGGAGGCAGTTTCACTTCCTCTGCACTGAATACATGAATGCGATATGCATGTTTCAGCACTTACCCGGCGCTTACGGCACGCGGTGCGCATCACTTTGCCTAAAGCTGCGGCTCGCTTGAACGGGGACACAGCTGAGCATCCATTACACCCTCGAGCAACTTTACGCGTTTGTCGTTAGCGATCTACGCGTATGTTCTTTGGTTCATTGATGTCTCAATAAACCTTCGTTTCAGAGCACTGTAGACGCGAAGAACACGGGGTAGGAACATAGGAAGTGACGCTGCGCGGAAGAGTGCAACGCTAAGGAAACGGCCGTGGCCTATTTGTCTTGACCAGGAGTGCGCATGTAGAAGGGTCTCATAGAAAGGAGTTAATTTACACGTTTTCCGACCCCAGCGTTCAAGTCTAGCTTCGTGTATTCCCTTACGGACTCGAGAAAGATGAGTGGAGCTAACGCAGCGTCAGATAACATGCATTCTTTTAGCATATTACCTGATGCTGCTGTGGAAGCTGGAAAAAAGAAAGGAGAACGTATGTAGTATTGAAATGGCAGTTATGTACTGATGTTGTTTGCGTAGGGTAACTCAGTAAAACGTTTATACACTTTCACGTGCCAGAACCACAATTTGATATAATGCGACATAATGTTCTGTATTAAGCTGACTACCTGAAGCTGTTAGCGTGCGCAAAATCCAGGCATGTCAATGTCCCTGCATACTGCTCCTATCGCGATGTGGTCTTCACTGCCATACCTCTGGTACCCAACGCACGCTTTCACAGTGCAACATATCCACGAGGCTAGCGGCATTAGCATTTCAATACTGGTTTATATTCTCTCAATGTGTAATTCTATAGATAAACAAGTTTGCTGAATCTGACGATGTCGTGACATCACGCAGGTCTCCTGGACGTTATGGGTGCTTTTAGCTGCGACCTTACTGCTGCAGCCAGACGCATCTGTAGCATCTCGCCAGTCCTGAGTCTCTAATGCGGGCAATGGCGGCAGCCGCAAAGCCCCACAAGGACTACAGTCTCCACATGGACGACGTCTTCGCTTCTCCCGCAACCATGGAGAAATACATGAACTCTTATAGCTTCCCGGGACCGGTAGACTACGTGTCCGCCGCCGCCATGCCTTCAGACGGCGGAGCATTCGAGTTCTACCCTACGATGACATCCGGTTCCGTCTTCGACAACTTCGCCTTCAGTCCAACGATCAAGCTAGATGAGCTGGCTGCGTACCAGGAACCAAGAGGTCACATGTTCAAGGAATCCAGTCACGACAAGGGGAAGAAAGTTTGGAGGCTCAAGGGCTTAGCCGACGACGAGGACGAGGCCGAGTTCCGAGAGGAAGGAACGAGACATTCGAACTCCAAGAACGGCGGAAAAGTCGAAGAGTGGAGGCGACCAGACTCCAAGCCGACGAACTCGGAAGAATCCCGCTCAGCCGAGGAGGAAGGGGCGGCGGCAGCAGCTGGCCGCAAGAGGAGACCGAACGGAAATTCCGGGTCGTACTTCAGGGGAGTTCCGGAACAGGACGAAGACAGCTCGGAAGAAGAAGGCGGAGGAGACGACGCACCACGGGAAGACGAGAAGGCCGGGACGTCGCCGGCGACGTCCCTCAACGGTCGCGATGAGATCGCTTACTCGAGGGGCAACAGTAGGCGTCCTTTTGTTCGCGTGAAGAACAGCGGAGCACTCACGAGCGAAGAAGCATCGTCATCGGAGGAAGGGCGACGGGCCGCTGCGACACCCCAAAGGAACTACGAGAGAGGACCAATGGGCAACGGAAATGTGCGCGGTGCTACGACGATGGCGAACCAGAGGTTTGAGAACGGACGAGGGAACATCAGGAACGGCGGCTACGGAAACAGTGGCGAGCTACCTTCGTTCGCGGCCGGGACCAGCGGCAGTAGAACCGAAGGAGCAGCCAGTGTTCGTGGCGCAAACGGCAACGACGACGGGGGTGTAAGGGACATCAGGTACAACTCGTACAACGGCAACAACATCGACGACAGCGCCCTGCGGACTGCCAGCGGCGCCGTGCTAAGTGATAACTTTGCGGCGGCGCTCACCACGACGACGTCGACGACGACCACGACCGAAAGGCCAGACATTGGCAATGGATTGATATTACTGAACGGCAATGGCCGGCTTAACGGAGCATCGCAACAGCCAGAACGACCGGCAAAGTCTAGGCGAAGGCCACCTCTGGCCTACACGCCTGGAAGCATGGAGTACCAGTCAGAGGGAGACGAGGAAGAGAGCAGTTCGAGGGAGCAGGAGGAGACGACGACGAACGGCCACAGCACGACCACGACCACGACCACGACGCCGGAACCGTTCAGTTTTTCGTCCGAGGAAGACGCGGCTCCACCGCGGCAGGAAAGTAGATACTCCGTCGAGGACAGGATTCACGCAATGAAGAGGCCGACGCAGACTGCGGCGGCTAGAATGCGAAGGCCGGCATCTGGTGAGCTGGGAGCCGCCGCAGCCACGACGCCCTTGGCCAACGGTAGAAGCCCTGCAACAGCGAACGGACAACGAACCGTCAACAATGGCAGGAAGCGCGGTGGGTACGCCATGCCCGAACAACAGCCCGCACTTCCTCCCGCGTCTTCGCTCGTCTTCCTGCCCCGGGACCCGACGCCTTCTGCGGACCAGAAGGCTGCAGCCACGGCGACGACAGGCATCGACCAGAGGGCGGCGGCCACGACTGGCGCTGGTGCGAGACCTAGGACACTTTTCCATCAGCAGGTGAGATTCAAAATCGAATGAGAAAGAATAGAAGTGCAGTAGCATATAGTTCATGTTCGGTATACAGTTAAAGGTAAGGTGAAGTGCAGCATTATTATCGCTGCCGCTAATCCCGAAGCCTGAGAACTGACGGAGAACATCCTGTCTAATTATAGAACATTTTTAAGTACGATTACTGTCCGTCTGCAGTATCTGCTATAATTAACTCAGAAAATTGGGCATTTGTCAAAGGGGGCCAGACGTTCTAGCAGGCTTTCAGAGGAAGGAACCTAATTTGAAGCAAGATAAAAACACACCTGTGCACACACTATTAGACACAAATTCAATACTACGCTTCGATCTAAATAGTTTGCTCGGTCAACGCTTTAGGAGGCGTTGGCTTGGCTCTTCTTCCAGAATAAAGCTCCCATAAATCGTGGAAGTGCTCTCATCGATCGTGTACTGCTACAGTGGCGAAAGCATTTGTACTTTCGCAAGAACTTTCGAAATGGAAAGGAGGGGGAATCTATAGTGTGCATGGCAGTAGAATTAGGGCAGATGCTGTTGTACTTACTGAAACAAAAAGTTTAAGAAAGAAAACGCTGTTTTCACTATATTGTATGACCTCTGTCTGAAGCCTGCTCCGCCACAGTGCACCTAGTGGCTATGGCACTCGGCTGCTGATCCGAACGTCCCGGGATCGAATCCCGGCCGCGGCGGCTCCATTGCGATGGAGGCGAAATGTTGAGGACTGTGCGATGTCTGCGCACGTTAAGGAACCCCAGGTGGTCGAAATTTCCAGAGCCCTCCACTACGGTGTCTCTCCTAACCATATCGTGGTTTTGGGACGTAAAACCCCAGAAATCAATCATTTGTCTGAGCCTGCTACGTGAAGCCTTATATATATGTTGACTCGCGTTACTGTACTCACGTAATGCTATAGCTTTGGCTAAGTGTTGGCTAGCTAGCATCGACAGATATTAGCTAGTTTTAGCTACTGTTGCCTACCAGGGTAATTTAATGTAGTTAGACGTAATTAAACTTTATGTTAGCGCATTTCTCTAGCATTTACCGCTCAGTGTCACTGGGATTTCGTTTTACGCTTTCTTGCCCGGCACTGCTCCCAAAAGTGACGTTCAAGCGTGTAATCGCATGATGCTGTTGCTGCGATTGTTTCGACAGAAAAGCAAGGGTACGGCGTGTTACAGGGGGAAGGCCAATGAACGTTGACGGACAGCTGCGCCTCTCACCGTTTGCTGCGAGACGCTTCGATGCTCAGGCGCGGCGCGCTCTTGCGTCGAAATCCAGTCGTCCGTGCGCGTTGTCGTCACCGCGGATGGCGTCTCGGTTCGTTGTTTGTGCATTCGTGAAGGGAAGAAACCTTGCAACTTCTCGGGGAGTCCCATTGTATACGTAGGCAGTGCACTGAGACGTTTGCGGAACCAACGCGTCGTTGAACTTCAATGGACACGTGTACTTCGCTCTTTCCGCAATGTTCTACGTCATTGTGCTTACTAACAGGAAATTCCGGTCGTTCAGTAATGTCTTTGTTTTCTTCCGGTTCATTATCATTCACGAGCCGGAACACTAACCCTAAAGGTGTAGAACAGCGTAAACATCACCTTTTATTCTTGGCTTTTTACTTAAACTTTTACAGGAGAGGGAGGAAACTTGTCTAATAAGGGGAACTAAGAAGGTGTTTGTCTAAGAAGGAATTTCATTATGCGTTGTGTCAGCTTTTCAGCGGCGTTGGGCGTTAAGAGTGAGGGGGGGTCCCTGCCCCCTCGGAGGCAATCCTGATGTTTTACATTAATGGTTGCGGAAACCACGACCTTCATTTCATGGCACAGGTCACGTCGCTCTCGTCTTGACATTGACGAGCTTCGATTTATTTACCAATCGCTTCCTCTGGGCCTCAACAGCGCTAAGTTGTTCCATGAATGATGATCTGGAATGACAGGCGATCAATTGCCGACGAAAGCCTCTGTGTTCCTGGCTTCATTTTGCAGTTCTGGTCTATAGTTGCATACGGCCGTCTCTAAGCGAAATTTCGAATACTCTAGATTTCGATGTAACGTACACTTTCGAGTGTTCCAGCAGCGGGTGTGCAACATGCGCAGTTGCACATATATGTTATTTCTCTAGACATTACTGTTTTTTCTTTAATTATTGCGCATGTTAACTTCGTCAGATTGCGTATTCGTGGTTTGAGTCAAGAGAAACTCAAGATGTAACGCAGCACCTGATCAGCTGTATATATGTTTTATATTCTATTCTGTGTGGATGAACGCATTGTGCTCGCAACAAACATGCATTAGAGACAGATAAATTGCTTAGGACATATAGATTTACATCCCCTCTACGCCCATATAACTTCGGATGCATTGCCCGAGATGGGTAGAAACACTGTTGTGATTACTGTTGTTATCGTTACAGAACATAAATGCTGCTGTGTGGTGTATATGTGCTTGAGAGAATCGGTTTTGCATGTCTGGAAGGCCGACAGATAAGAGCAGTCGTTAAGAAAAGGAATTGTACGTGTATCTGCGCAGCTGTGACGTCGCTCTTTCATTTATTTGCTTATTAGTTCTTGTTCCCTTCTCGTGCGTACGTGTTCAGTGTAGAGCTAACCCTTGCCCAACGCCACTTAACGTGACTTGGCGTTCGTTCCCCTTTCTGTGGCAATGCAGGGATTCCAAGGGCCGTACTCGTACCGCTTCGGCTTCGACACGGCTGACCCATACAACCCGCAGACCCGTTACGAGGAAAAGGGCGCCGACGGCCGCGTCCGAGGATCCTACAGCTTCCTGGACCCTAAGGGTCGCCTACAAGTGGTGCGCTACGAGGCGGACCCACAGGGAGGCTTCAGGGTCAAAGGGAGCTTCGGACAGTTCCCAGGGGACAAGGCACCCTAGTCTGCTTACGCCGTCCACGATGTACGATTCAGGGGTCACCTCTCGATTGCACCACGCTGGTATAAGGAACTGTCGTGCACATCATGATACGCTGTGCCATCGGGTGCTCGAGCTGACATGAAGCCTTCCCCTTGCAACTCTTTCAATTCGATAGGACGACGGGCGGTAAAGGCTTCGCTCTTCTTTCTTCAGGCCGTCACGCTGGCTTGGAAAAAGCCATGAAAGCTGGTTTCCACGGGGCACAATGCTCTATAGCGGTATTTTCATCGCAACTTCATGCTCGAAAGAAGGAAAACGCGGTTTCACCGTGCGAAGGCTTACCCTTCTTGAGGAAGATTTTATGCGAGGAAGGATCTCTTTCCCTTTTGCTGGGCATATATGTAGAGTGAGGTGCTCAAAAGACGGCCATAACTTTTTTCCGAAGGGGAAATTTAATTCTTGTAGTGTCGTATTGCCGCCTCACGCTAAGAAAATACTACATGCGAATCACTACCAGCATTGTACCGTGCATCGCGCGATACATGTTTCTCTTTGAGACGATAGGCAGTTTGCTTGGTACATCTCGCAGCCAGACTCTCCGCATAGTCACGTAATTGGCACTTTGTTGTAATTCATAAAAGTTGAAAAGACGGTGGGAACTGTGTTAGCAACTGAACCAGTTGATCGAGAACCAAAATGTAGAACATTGTCGTTCGATATGAAGAGATCGCGCTGGTAGTATATAGTTTGCTGAAGCCTGAAACTATGATATTTAGGCCGACTAAATCACGCGCGCATTGAACATGTTTAAGGAACAACACAAATAAGTGATGGTCATTTCTAAGTTTCTTACATCGCATTGTGTTGGTGTGCCCTGTGTTCGTCATAGATACAGGGTATGAACGAGCCTTTTAACCACAGCAGGCATCTCGCAACAAAGTGGGGCTTATCCCATTGCAAGTGAGGAAAAAAGTCAGCCTCTTTGGTGCCATTCAGTCAGTGTCATTCGCGTTGGAAGAGCTTGGCAAACCAATCTGTGCATGCATCTATTTTTGCTAGTGGCCAACATGTCTGTCCAGCTTGGCCCTCCTCAAGGATAAAATGTAGCTCTCGACCAAGAAAATTTTGATGGATGATGACAAGCGACTGTCAGCACGAAACTCCCATAGTGCGAATAATTTGACGGGATTGATAGGCATAGTTCGAACAACATTAGACCTAGTCTGTCAAACACCTGTCAAACCTGTCAAGACCTTTCAAACACGTTGTCGTGTTTGATACCGTCGGCAGGTTGTCGTCAGCAGGTTTGGTACTGTCAGCACGTTGGACTGATACTGTCGCCATTCTGTCAGCAGGTTGTCTTGAAATTGGCATCCACATGCAACGTTTGATATGAACACGGTCACATAAACTTTCGCGAAAGATACGCTGCAACAATGTTAGTGATGCAGTGCATGTACACTCCGCAAAAGGTTGCATGTATGATCTAGAAGTGTGTTTCAGACTGTGCTTGTAGACGTGTTTGCAAGAGAAATTGCGCGGTCTAAAGGTCACGCCCGCATGTTCACAGCGACCGTGGGAGCTTCTGGCTTATGCTGACTCTGTTTTTGCGAGTTTGCAAATGCGGTAACACCTGAAACTGAGGAATTTCCTTCAAGCCAGTGTGAATAACAACTATTTCTATTCAGCAGCTGTTATCATCAGTTTAACACCTTCACCGATGGTTCATATTTTACATCATACTGTACACTTCACAAAACCTCATTACTTTTCATACCGGGTGTGGGTGAAGGTCATTTAGAGTTAGCTCGCGAGTCATGAGTCATGGTGAGCACCTTTATAAGACTTATCTAAGCACTTATACATATATCTGCATGCACCGGCGCCCTATACACTGATAGCTTCTTGTTATTTCATGGCGGTGGCCAACGAGAAAACAGCCTACATGACAGCACACTTTGTCAGAAACATTTATACGCATAATATTTATGTGCCCGAATATCTGGTTACGGTAGATTAGGCGTGCTAGCAGTTATTTGTGAGCCGACAACGATGAAAATGTGTAAACAAGTGTGAAGGAAACGGGAAACTTGACATTCGGCCCCTTTTGGGACGAGGAAACCACAGTGGTCTTATACATGTAGTTCCAATAGGGCATGTAGCTGTCTACATATGAAAGCAGGTCAGACAGCTGTGGAGCGTTATATTCTGACTACGAATGCCGATCAGCAGTGGCTCCTGTGAACATACGAGTCAAATGTTATTGCACTGCACGCGACAGGGAACTTGAAATTTGGTTTCGACTACTGACAGAAACCTGTCTTCCTCTCAACAAATGACATCACAAAGAGCCCCGATCATACGTCGTTTGGCCTGTTTGGTGGGATTATAGAAATATGCATGCATTTTCTTAATTTGTTGAACTCTAAGCGGACAAATAAAGCATTGCTGAGCATGTTACCGCGATCACGAAATCGCCAGTGCGAGTTTTGCCGTTTTGCCTCACGTGATGTAGGCCGTGCTCGTCGTGACGTGATTCGTTGAAAGAAGAGCCGGCCATTTCCATTCGTATTTGAAACGAAACTGCGAACTCCCTGGTGTGTGCAGTGCTACAATATTTGGCTCACGTGTTCACCGGAGCTTCCTAGACTGATCGGCGTTGTTTCCTATGTTCAAAGAGTGTTTCAGGGCCCATTTAAGATGATTGGCCGTAGCCAGCTTGAATGAAGGGAATGTTAGGCGCAAAATATTGTCGAGCAAAGTAAGAGAACGCATACTTACGGTAAAAGGTTTATGTTGTATTTCGCGTAAGACAAAAGAGTGTAATTTCACCTTTCAATGTTTATTCGCCCATAGTTGCACACAACATGTTTCTCCTCTAAAATAGATCGGCACCCCCCTCGTGTAAATGAGGAGTAAGTGAGCCTAACTTCACGTCTACACAAGTAGCGAGACAGTTTTTTTCTCGAAAAAAAAAAAAGCACATGATGTTTGTATCGCTATTCTACTCTACTATATTGAAAAACTACTATTTTCTGAAGTGTTGCACGGATTGTCTTGTGTTGTAATGAAATTGCCATAGGGCGTCCTTATCGTTGTACAGCTTGCTGTCTTGTTGGTTGTTGTCGACAATGGTTTATCAGGTCTACATGTTCCATTTCTAAATGAAGCTTAGTGAACGTTCACTTACTGGGCGTTTAACAGGCAAATACTTTCATTACATTTTGTCCTTGTGAGAGTGCAAAATTTTCGAGCGTCTTGGCAGCCAGAACATCGCCGTTGACTGGCTACGTTAAACCTACTCTTACAAAAACATTCAAGAGTTACCATTGCTTTTTGTGAACTCGGTCGCAGTAAGTCGAATACTGTTATTGTTCCTGTTGCATTAACTGTGGTGCCGTTGTAAGATCCGCGCGCGCTGTCACGACGCACGCGGCATTCTTGAACTTTCGCTTTACTAGATGTCCTCTCTCTCGCAACAGATTTCACGTGACTTGATCGATACATAACACTGGTGGTGTGCTAGGATTACTACACCGGCCCAATGTAATGAATGTTGTCGGTCGTATACTTCAAGAAATTCCGTGCTAAGTTGCGCGAACCCTCGCAAAAGTGAGGCATTCCTGAAAGTGATCACCCAAGCACACCGACTCTGTTCGCTGCGATCGTGTGCGACATATATATATCTATAGGATAGATAGTACTGTGAATAAGGACACGAGATTCACCCTTTCCTCTTATCTTTGGCGTTAGTTATAGGTGTATTCTGTCTTCCTGCAATACTCGCCAGGACTTACGTTGTGTTGCCCAATAAGCGTCAACGTATAGAGTCCTGTCTGTACACTGTGTGTATGTTGTTCTTGTTGGTTCCCGGTTCAGCTACATTGTGATAGGCTGAGAAAGAACCAGTGTAAGTGTACGTATACTTGCCTGCAAACGCGGCTGTATACTATGTTTGCAACATGTAATGTGGTGAATTATACATTATTACCGGTAACGATATATAACCCACTGTGCGATGAGTATACCGTGATATCTTAAGTCCACTTATTGAGTCATTAATAAAAACGCGCAATGTCACCACCAGAGGTACACATTCAACCGTGCCTCGTCCGAGTAACCAGTTTTGAATGGTCCGGGAGCACATATGTTGGTAAAGGCGCAGCAAACAAGAGTTGATGGGGAAAATCAGATAGAGAGCGTAAATCAAAAGCGAGCAACATGCAGAGAAACTGCGCTACCATTTACTTTCTTTTATATATATATATATCATTGGGCGTTATTTTTTCTTGGTGTTCCCTTCTTTGGCTCAGTTTCTGGAGTTGTGATTGCTTGATCGTGTTGCTTTAGGTTTAGTGTTCTACTGTGTATGGCTTCTTGTACTCACGCTGTACAATCCATTGTCTAGTAAAGCAAAAGCAAGCAGACAAGGTACGAATGCTGCTTTTTCTTTCTGCTCGGCATGCTGTATAAACGGAGTGCTGTCTATATTTCACACTGAATCCTGATACTTGTTCATTGCCCGGATTTTACTAGTTCTTCACGTATTTCATTATTTTCGTGCGCGTACCAAAATGCTCGTCTTTCCTTCTTTGTCTATACGTATAGTGCGTTCTCTTCCGCAAACCAGATTCGTGAAATTCTTCAAGAACATTTCTGTTTGTATTGCTAGTTGTTTATACGTATGTGGTTGGGAAGTTCGGAACAAGGTTTTTCTGTTGTACAGTAGCAGCACGTGACTCATTAAATGATAACCTGTTTCGGATGTCAATTGTAGTACTCTTGACCCCGTGCTATTTTTGCCGTCGGTGTTTGTTCGCGTATGTTGAATAAATGCGTGTGTTTCCGTACCACAGGGTCTTGTCCTTTTGTCCTGGCGTATGTTTCATGTTGGGCGTTGTGAATGTGAACAAATGGCAACACAGCGGAAACGTTGCCTTGTGCAGCTATATATAAACGTCCACGAACAAATTTTAGCTAGAAGGGCGACTCGAGAAGTACGGAGCGCTGTGTTTGAGCTCCTGCTTTACGAAGCATAGCCACCAAGAAGACGCTTGACAACTTGCGAAACATAACATGTCAATATAGATGTAGGCGCTCGTTTAAGAGCCCCGGGTGGTTGAATTTGATCCGAAGTCCCCCGCTAAGTTGTATCTCATAATCATGTCATGGTTACGGCACTTCAAACAAAACTCCAGAACACAATTAAGATTTTTAGTGGTCGGCATTGCTTAGCACATCTCACTCCTTTCGACAATACATGAAAATTCATGAATTGTCATGGTGGCGGAGCTAGCGGCTTGTCTATATACACGCCGGACTATGGGCTCCTGGTACCACGGGTACAGCGGACAACGGCGGATGACAGCAAAGATGTACATATATGGAGATGTACACAAAATGGCGCAGTTAGACGTGGACTAGTTCAATACACTATAATGAACAGTAATAATCCAAATAAGTACCCCTTACGAAAATGGATTTAGAGTTCCTTTAGAACTCCTAATGAGTCCCTATAGAGTCTAAAGGAACTCAAAAGGAACTCGCCATCTATAGAATGTTTACCATAGGATGACTATAGAATGTCTAAAAATACCTTCTATCGAAACACATCATTTCACGCACAATAGAAAGCGTATTGACCTCATATGTACTGAATTCTATAAAGTAACTTTTATAGAGCGTCTTTAAAACATTTAACGTTTTCTTTCCATAAACTCGTTCACCATACGCGCTCTATAAGGGATGCATCTACTAAATTCTATAAAGCAACCTTTATAGAGTACCTTTAGAACTCTTAACGCTACCTGTCTATAGACTGCATTTCTATATGTCCTCTATAAGGGATCTATAGACGGTGTATTAATACATGTAACATTCTTATGAAAAAAAATGTTTCGTCAGGGACCTATTTACGCCCACTGCAGGGCAAAAATCTCTTCCATATTTTTCTCCAATTAACATGGTCATGTCATAACTGCGGTCATGTTGTCGTCACAAACATTTTAATCTAATCCGACCAGCTAGCGTCCTGCCACCTCCCGGCACGCTTTCCTTCTCTTGCAATCCAGTCTGTCGCCCTTAATGACCATTGGTTACCTTCCCTTCGCACTACACTTCCTTCCCATATGCTAATTTCATGACCTTGATTTCGACTAGCATATGACTAAAATTTGCGCATGGAAAAACAACTGCAGCGGTGGCGCAGTGGTAGAGTATCGGCGTCCAGTGCGAGAGGTACAAAGTTCGAATCCCACTGCTGGACCTAGGACCATCGGTTTTTCTTAAGGAAAGCAGAGCGCACAACCTCGGTTTCTGTTGAGTACAGTACCCTCTCTAGAGGACATCCCCCGACGGTGGCGAGCAAGTGGCATAAAAAAAGCGTTTTTCTTTTCGAAAAATTATTGCGAGAAGTTTCTATTGCCATCCTAAAGAAACATCATGGAACATCTCTATAGAAATTTGTCTTTACAGTCTCAAAAAGAACTCTGTATAAGTTATCTATTGAAATATGTCTGTACGGTCTTAAAAGGAACTCGATAGCCATGCTCTATAAGGAAAACATCTATAAAGCTTCTATAAGAATGCGGTGGCCAAATAACTTTTGAAACTCCATAGAAAAATTCTATAGGGCGTGAAAATAAACACCATATCATTCTATCGAGCAAGTTCAAAAGGCTTTCTAAAAAAACGCATTAAAAATTTTCGTAAGAGGTGCAAGGAAGATAAATCAAATGCATAGATACACAACGGTTTTGAAATAATTGAAATTAAATATTTTTGTAATATAGCTCAAATCAATCAACACAGAAGTCGTAGAATCTTAGAAATTACATAGCACTCGAGCAAAAAGTTATTAGAGGATGTCCCACAATATCGAATGTCGCACGTTCATCATTAAGAAGATGAGGAATTTGCCATTGTAATAATGGCAAATGAATCTCACCCAAATGAACGTTCCTTAATGCCACCAAACGAATTAGCCTGACCTTGCCGGACGTCATCCCATTTCACAAATAACGACAAACGCTAGATCCGCACTTTGAGGGGTAATGAAAGGTCATCGTACGAAAGAAGCGAGTCTACAAAGACAACACAGCAAAGGAAACCGGAAAGGCGCGTAGGATGCCATAGGAAGCAAGAAAAGGGAGTCCTCCTGGAACCGGAAGAAGTACAACAGAATGTTCGAAACAACGGAAATGTCAACTGATGCGCAGTGCTCGCTCCCACAAAGGCGGGCTCCGGAAGCGTAAAGTTCAGCCGACGCTGTTCTTTTCTCTTGGCGCGCCGTCACTCAGCGTCATCGCGTATGTCTGGCCAACAACGACGGCGGCGTGAAGACGAACCGTTCAATGATCTCGCGCAGGCGCACTCGCTCCTCGAACGGGGGTTAGCGATGAGAGCGCCGCTTGGCCCCTCGCTGCCGCTTCAAACGGCCGCACTGCCGCGATGCAAGCCGTTCTGCTCTGCTCACTGCCGAACCTGGCTGGCCCCGCCCACAGGAAGCCCGGAACATCAAGAGTCGACGAACAAGGCGGCCGGAAGATCAGCTGGCCCCTCAAAGCCAGCGTTCGTCAACAGTTGCTCGGCCGAAGAACAGCGCCAGCGGCCACCGGCAGTGAAGACGTCGTTGCTCCACCGGCGGAGACCATAGAGCCTAGCCTCACACGGAACCTACGTCACTGATCGTTTCATGCGGATCGTGGGGACAGCAGTAGCAAGAGCATCGCAAGCCGCCCTCGGCGGTTCCTGACTGAGTGGCGACAGGTCTTGGAGCATCCGGCTAAGGTAAGAAGCCGTGCTTTCCCGAGACGTCACTGTAGTAAGAGAGTGGGGGAAGGGCGGGAGAGAGAGAAAGAGAGCACGTCGCGTGGGCTCGCAGTCTATAACGGTGATCGTTTGCTTATTAGTTACGCTGACTCGTTCAGTCATATTCCATAGTCTTCGGAATCTTCAGCACAGATGTGTACAACGAAGGCCGAATATATAGTATACATGCACAGCTAATGCTGTAACCGCAGGGCTATTACGCCGGAAAATGCAGCAGTGAATGAATTAACACCGAAGCAATTAGCTTCGCTATGTCAGACGCCTTAAGCAAATTTCGCCCGACTCGCTCCTCCTAAACCGTACCTTGTTTTAAACCTTCCGGTTTTCTATGTTCTTCCATTTCGTAGTGTTCTTATCTCGGAGCTTTTCGAGCGATATTAAACACACCGCGATAGATATTTCCGAATATTGACGTCGCACCGAAAAACGGCATATGCCGTTCTTCAGCGAAAGGATGCTTTATCTTACATCTGTTCGGTCGTAGCCTTCTAATCAAAACTCGGTAACCCCGGATCGGAAGCACAGACTGAAATGTAAGTTCGCCCAGCATGGGGGGGGGGGGGGGGGGGGCGTTCGTGACGCGAGCCTTCTTCCAATGAGGCGAGCGCTACTGGAATACGCTGCTTGTGCGGTCGGTGGGCATGCGGGGTCGGTTCGCGTAGCATCGATTGATTTTGCCGGGAGAAAAGATGCGGCTGCAGCGCACGAATGCAGTGCTGTGCGGGAACCCGCCGCGGGAACGGAGCGCCGTCTGAACCCTCTTCCTTCACGGGGGATGCGATTGAATTTCGCGCCTCTTTTTTTTTTTTTTATTCGTCTGCTGATGTTCCAAGTTCATGTGTCGCAAGCACCTATATATAGCTCCGCAACCCCCGATTCACCTCCGTATAGGGCTTCTTACGAGAAAAACAAAAAAGGAAGAAGAAAAACTGAGGAAAAATAGAAATTTTATTTAAAAAGTTAGAGTTCTTTGAGGTAGATGTGAATAAATTGAGAGGTATCTAGGGACTTAGAATAAGTTTAGTGCAGAAAATAGTCGTCTAACAATCACTGTAATTGACGAAAATTCAACTGAGGAAAGCGCGCACCGCATTGAATGTGCGGGTATAAGCCATCCTTATTCTGGTGTGAGCTGCAGGTAAGAAGAAAGGAATAGAAAAAAAGCAATAATGAATTAATGAATGAATGAAGTGTGGCTCATACGCGCATTCATATGAGGGTCTGAACTAGTCCAACCGTAGGGAGGTGTTTGTGCTGTGTGCGATGTCACTTGGTGGAATGACTATGTGCCCAAAGTGCTCATAAAGTTAAACGAAACTCAACAGAAAGTCACAGAAAACGCCATGTACTAGCGCGATATCCGGCACTTAAAAGAAAATCTAAAGTGAAAATGTGAAGCGGTTTAGACTGATATCTTATTTTTCGAGAACTTGATTGCAATTAATTTCACAATATTATGCTCAATAATAAAAGAGAACATTAATGTCAGAGATGTAGTTTTGAAATTCGCGCCGGAACTTCGGCCTCGTGAAGTCGGAAGGCCAATTTATTATTTTTTTTTTCGTATTCTCGCCTAATTCGCTTCGTGAAACGTTCTGAAACTCC
Source organism: Hyalomma asiaticum (assembly GCA_013339685.2). Taxonomy (NCBI): domain Eukaryota; kingdom Metazoa; phylum Arthropoda; class Arachnida; order Ixodida; family Ixodidae; genus Hyalomma; species Hyalomma asiaticum. The sequence continues at coordinate 65,084,798 of CM023486.1, forward strand.
GTGTTAAATCTCTGGCTTCCTTAGAACATAACGTATGTCTCTTACCGATAACCAGTTAGTTAGGCCTTAGTACACGCCGCCAAAAATCTGACGTCGCGCATGTTAATGCTCAAACATCAAAGCGGCATCTCCACCTGCATTTTATTTTTGCGCGTTTTCTAGCTTACCGCGAGTTTCTCTTCGCAAGATTGGTGTTTTTGGTATTGTGAAATGCTAATCTACTAAAGCGAGAAAAATTGTCTTTCACTTTGGTGTCGTGCCTTTAATAACGAGTTCGCCTTTCGCTTTCTTTCTTGTCCATTCGAGAGGTAGACAAACAAGAAGGGGAACCTTGCATTCTACACTAACGTAAAAATGGGGAAATGATAGAGGAGGAGGGAACACACGCACACTATCGCAATTTATCGCTACCGCAGTTCACTAACACTGCGAAATATAACACTTGAGGATATGTCGAAAGCGCATAGGAAATTTAAACACAGAGAATGCAATCATCGGATTTATATTCAATGACAACGAAAGCGATGTTGTAATAACCGTTAAGAAACATGCACCATGCGCGATACACGGCAACAGATTTCACAAAACACTGAACCCAACCCATGCAGCACATATATAGGATATGGTAAATTGTGGAAACGTGCTTACGTTGCTAACAATGTGCTGTAATGAAATGTTTGATTTTAGCTATAGCATTCAACGTTTGCGTTGTGCTTTGACAGACTTTGCTCCGAAGCCATTAAACGTTCCATCTCCTCTCTGTGCGTAACACTGATGCACGTTCTGTTTACTTGTGTCCCTATTCGCTTACCTGTTGTTCGCCTTCGAAAGCGCTGTCGCAGCTGTCTTCATATGCATGGGCGAGGCGGCAGTCTTGATTGGCAGTTGTCACAGCGTCGCATTCAGGAGCACCGGTGCGCCAGCATAACAGGCAAGGACGCGCTTCTTTAGCAAGGCTCTCGGTCTGCGAATGTACACCCCGAAGGCAAAAAAAAAAAAGTCATTTGTCTATAATTTTTTGCTTATGAAATTGCGCCCAAGTTCACGAGTATATGGAAGCATCTGTTTTAACAGCGAAAATGTTTAAACCCTTGGTTAAACCGTGAGAAATCCGCAGAGATCTCTGCCAGGTTATGTAATAGTAGTACAAGCACGCCAAGATAGCAGAACCAATTTAGCTTGCTAAGACGAGTCAAGCCTAATTAGGTTGAGCTTAACCAAACATAATTAGACCAAGCATAATTAAATGAAATTAAGTCAGGACTAATTAGGTTATGTATACTAAGGAAATACTAATTAGCGCAGTAGTAATTAGCCCATGACATATCAAGATAAGACCAAATAAATTAAGTCTAATTAAATATGCCTAATAAACCAGGCCTAATTGAGATTACAGTAATTAAGCTGCTGATAAAGTTAATGAGATCTTAACGAAGTCTCCTAACTAGACTAGGGCCTGGACAGCCGATTCTGCTGTAACCAAAGTGATAAAGAAAGATGGCGAAGCTGGCGCTCTGTAGCGCATGGCTTAACACAGCGAAGTTGGCCGATTTGAAGTTTGACAAGCCTAGTGAAACCTTCGAGGAGCGATGAGACCCAGTAGAGCCAAGTAGAGCCAAGAATGAGCATTTGAGACTTAGCAATGCCTAGCAAGGCCAAGATAGACCTGGTAGAGCCCAGGAAAGCCTAGTATTCCACTCTGTGGAGGCGTAAGACTAGTGGAGCTGTAGCCGTAGGTTGCTTGTTTCCTGCACCTCTCGCGGCTTTGCAGCAGAACTTACAGGATCGGCTTACAGCTTCTGATCACGAACGGACCCCCCTCCCCAACACACACACACACACACACACACACACACATTCTTTATGGTGCGATTGGCTTTAAGCCCGATATACCTTCTGGTGGCGCGGGCTACCCCCACTTTATTTTAATTTTTTTTCCATACCAGGAGGACAAATTTAACACACACACACACACGCACACACACACACACACACACACACACACACACACACACACACACACACACACACACACGGCCTGAAGCTTTTTGCACTTCGTAGGGCTTTGCCTGTACCTCTGGAATCGTCCCGGTGTTTTACAATGTTCGCGGAAGGATGCCGCAGGTCTTCCATATACAGCTCAGCTGCAAGACAATTCGAGCTGAATGCGATAATGAATAAAATGATACGCACTGTACACAGGACACTCGAAACGGGCAAACAAAACATACAACGCAGTGTATCACGTTGAAACCAGTGTCTCTGAAAAGGGTTAAGAGCACTATTATCGCGCGTTATATATACGCCGTGGTCGAAGCAGTACATAAACTACATCAGTGTACGAATGATGAGGTGCATATAATGCGGTCACTAGCGCACCTCGCAGCCAGCGAAGCCGCGTGAAACTCCACTGTCTCCCCGTACGATGCTTTACTTATACTTTAGTGACACCAGCGTGCGTCTATTTTATTTATTTTATCGTGCCGGCACTGTTATCGTGCTCAGCGATAATAACTCAAGGATAGCGTGCACCGCTGCCTAATTGTAGCAAGCCCGCTAGAAAGTGCCGTGCCCGCCAATGGAACTACCGTCGCTGTTCTTGCCAAGGCCTCGAGGGAGTAGACCGCGCTTGATCAATGACAGGACAGCGGACAGCTTCTTTTGTTCTATTTATGTAAATAGCTTTCGTAGCTTCCGATTGCAGTTGACCCTCTTCGTTTCCGCTAGCTATTGTTATCGTTTATCAGTCTTTCTTTACTGCGCTTCTCTGTCTTTAGTTTTATGCTTTCCTCGCAGTGCGTCAGTGCTGTTCTTGGGTCCTTGTCCTTAGCTTTCTTCTTCGTGACGCAGCGTTAACGTTTCCTGTCGGTTCTGTGAGGGGGAGGTATAATAATAATAATAATAATAATAATAATAATAATAATAATAATAATAATAATAATAATAATAATAATAATCGAGCAATTTTAGAAAGCCTGGAAACAACTATTATTCAAATCGGCAAAACGTTCAGCAAACACTTATTGTAGCTTCTCTACAGACACGCTATGGCTTGTAATTTCTATAAATGACGAAAGTACTCGAACATCTAATAGACGCTTTGTGTAGTTAGCGGAATGTAAATGCGAACGTAATTACGCTGAAGAGTCTTCATTAACATATTTAACGACTAAATGTTTTTTGTCAGCGACAACTCGTCACCAGGGCCAAGAGGGCACTTTAAGCCAGAGGGCTCCTGCACTAAGGAGTCCTTCCACCTTCGGGTGGCACGGGGCATCGATCGAAGCGCCGTTTTGAAAATAAACGTTTATTCCTCATCCTTGGTCCGCAATACAGGAAACTTAGACAAACGTTCGTCAGCGAGAAATAAGTTAGGAGATAGCGATATCTTTGACAACAGCGTAACTCTATTGCGTAGAAGCATTTAACGTGCTGAAGAACCGCATTTTGTCGGGTATGAGAACGGAATATTTCATTTACTACACATATCTATTACCTTCGCTGACATAAGCTTCAAACGACTCAACAACCTCACAACAGCTTCGCCGACTTCTAAGAGAAAAACAATGGGTACTTCTGCTTCCTGGAGCACTCGTCAGCGCAATAGTTTCATATTGGCTCCTTTCCTTTCCGTTGCAGATAGAACAACCAAGATGACTGTTCGTACGGCGATGATGGATGTGTGGCTGGATAAAACTGCCGTGGAAAGTCCTAGTAAGCAAGTCCCTTGAACCTATTCGAAAACGCATGAACGTTACCGGTGGTACTTGTTTCTCATTGTTTTATGGCGAACACGTTTCTCTGTCATCACACGACGCAGGTTGCGCCTGAGCGTACTTCGCGAATGTTTGCGAGTGTTCTACGAACACTGCATGCACGACGGTTATATTAGAGTGCGTTCCCGGTCCTGCTGGGGCATCAGCGACGACACTGTGATGCACTCCTAAAGGTCGACGCATTTTTCCGCTGATCACATCCATGACCGATGACTCTGGTTACCGCTGTCGTGAACAGTGCGAGTTAATTATTCTTTGCTGGGCACAGGTTTGCTCAGCAGAGTTTGATCTTCAGCGGTTTGATTCTGCGCTCTCCGTCATCACAACCACGTGCCAATATACTTACCATTACCCGCCTCGATGCCTTCGGGTTAGAACGACTCAAAACGCCCATTGCGTTTTGTGATTCTGTTGTTGTTCAGCTTTCAACGTTCACGTGAGCGATGCACTACGTGTGGTAGCTAGAACTTTACACGGACAACTAACTGCGTGAAAACTATCTTTCGTAGTCATAAAGATAACACGCGCTGTTGTATGGCAGTTGAGGGCGGGGGATGAACCTAATACATCCACCATTCAGATTAAAGTCCTTTTAGGATTATGGACGAATTTAAATTTGGGTTTGACAGCACGGAAACCTTCCCTTAAAAAAATGCCATATATGGCGATATCAGGCATCGGGCAAGTGTGGCCATATATGGCACGTGCCCGTATGTGGCCGTATTTGCCCAAATCGTGATAGAAACATATGTGGCAATGAAATACACACACGAGCAGTGCTATGTAAGACTCTGATGCGTATTGGGCAAATGCGGCCACGTACGGAGACGTGCCATATATAGCCAGATATGCATGTATGGTCATATATGGCTCGTGTCCGTATTTGGCTGTATTTGCATAATACGCATCAGAGTCTTACATAGCATTGCTCGTGTGTGTCTTTCATTGCCACATATGTTTGTATCACGATTTGGGCAAACACGGCCACATACGGGCACGTGCCATATATAGCCACATTTGCTCAATTCCTGATATCGCCATATATGGCATTTTTGTAAGGGTTCAAACGAAAACGTACCGTTTCGTGAAAACCATCGGAGAAGGCGTGTCGTGAGTAAACTTGCTGTATGCTTTTATGCAGAGCGAAGATCCACAGCTGTGAAATCCGTGGAGGATGTGCTGTCCACTCTAGGGCTGGTGCGAAAGCACGAGCTGGACACTGCCGGGTCGCACATTTACCTCTACACAGCAGAGTCGGCGGGGTAAGACGTACTTCTCGCGGAGGATGCGTGCAATCTCGGCACGCATTGTCAAAAACATCTTGAGCAAGATCTTTATTGTAAGAGCAGTTTCCAGACAATTGTGATGCTGGACGTAGCATTGACGAAGGTGGCTGGTCATTGATGAGGAGCACTTGTGAATAAATCCAAAAATGTGAGTGCGGGTTTACAAAAACGTGTTGCCCTAGATCTTTTTGTAAGAGAACTTTGCAGCCAGTTCTTATGTTTGACATATGTCACAACGTGGAAAACACACGACAGGACCACGATGCGACAAAAAGAACAAGGAACTGTATTCCCAAAAACCACAGTAAGCGCAGACGCCAAACTTCGTCTTCTTCCGAAAGACCGGTGGTCCTTGCTCGTTCTCCTACTTCGTTTTTCTCGACTACCATTCTCCAAAGTACAGTCGCGACAATATCAACGACGGTGGCTGGTCAATGTCAAGGAGCATTCGGGAACTAAAAGCTTATTGAATTCGACCCGTGGTCAACTGAATTTTGTTGCTTCTTATAGATGGAAGTAGCTGAGAAAAAAAAATTACAGAGAAAGAGCAGCACGTCACGCAAAAGAAGAGGAGGCGCTGCGCAGAAGTAAGGATAGCCATAGCAGGCACCGCACGCAACTGTGTCGCGGTTATTTTAAATGTCTGTCAGCAGCGTTTAGTGCAAAAGCCGAATAGCTTCATTATAAAGGAAACGGCCCACGTTGTGCAATCGGACAGAAATGTGCACACGGCAGTCGGCGAACGACATAAACAAACAAGCAAGCCTGGGAATCTTTTAACTGAAATCAAGCGTCCATCTAAGCGTAGAAATGTCCCTCCTTTAGTGGTATGCGAGATTATGAAAGGGGAAAAATTAGCATCCACCCGTTTTGTAGCACAAGGAAATCCATGCGGATTTCTCAGAAATGAAAGCTTCCATTTCTGAGAAATCCGTATGGATTTCCTTGTGGCCTTGTGCTAAAAAACGGGTGGATGCTAATTTTTCCCCTTTCATAAACGTTACTCCACCTTGCGGGTTTCCGCAGAAATCATTTTCCATATTCATTCCTTGTGCTTCGAGTTATCGATGGATTCGCCCTCGTGCTATCAATCGCTAACCTCCTGGTTAGCTCAATTGGCAGAGCGAGTGCTCCGGACAGGCGTTGGTCCCGGGTTCGAACCCCGGACCAGGACGAATTTTTCGGCAACTTGGACGCTTTCATTTCTGAGAAATCCGTATGGATTTCCTTTTAGCCTCGTGCTACAAAACGTGTGGATGCGAATTTCCCCCTTTCATAAACGTTACTCCACCTTGCGGTTTTCCGCAGAAATCATTTGCCATATGCGAGGTTATGTAACATTGTTCAGTGATATGCTTATGACTTGTGTATAAAAAATTAATGAGACAACGCCAACCGCTTCAACTTTCCCGAATGTCAAAGCGTCCATACGCTAAAATGTATCGCTCGAAATGTGGCTTGTTTCCTTTTCAGATTGTCCTGCCTCATTACGGTGTATTCCAATGGTTTCCTAACAGTGACCATCGAAGACGCGAATCCTGATTCTCCTCTGACCAACCAGGTTCGTTGTTTTCTCCCTCACATCTTTGAATGTTTGCAGTCTATTAACCCACGCATGATTCTGTAGTGTAAACAGTACTTTAAAACACTTGCATCGTTCAAAAGATAATCGAATTCTCTTAGCTACTATTGAATGTCAGGCGGTTAAACGAAGTCTAATAGGATTCACTTGCAGGCTATAGTTGGTTGAGCATCTTTGAGGAAACAGCGCAAACACAGGGAAGACGATGCAATACACAGCACACCACACCGCTCTGTGGCGTGGTGTGTGTTTCTTCGTCGTCCCCGTGTTTGCGATGTTTATTCAGGGTTTAAAAGAATTCTGCCTGTTTTCGTCGTGAATTATTATTCTGGCACAGTACACTACACGAACTCTCATCGTCCGCAGGCCATGCGTTTGCATAAATATTCGGTTGGTCCTAGTTGGCACATATTCTTTTCCGATGAAAGCTCAGCACAAACGGCCAGGACAAAACCACACAGAGGAGACAAGTGACACACAGGCACTGTCTGTGTCTTCCTCTCCTCTGGTTTGCCCTGGCTGTTTGCACCGAGTTTTAATCGTAAAGTAATATGCGCTTGCATGCTTTCCACAAGTGAAAGCTGTCTAGGCGGCCCTTTGTCCGAACTTTTAAGAAAGCAATGCCTTAGTGTCATGTCCTTGGTAATGCGATCGGTTCATATATCTGCCATGTAACCAGTATACATATGAAGTGGTAACGTAGTTCATAATTGAAAGCACGGTGTTGAAAAAAAAAAAGGGGGGGGGGGGGGGGGTAGAAAACAATTGACATATTGTTTGCCAGTTCAATGGTCATTACAACAACGTAAGTGCGGCTCATTCCCAAAAGCGATCTGCTCCTTTTACCTACCTGTCTTTCAAATTGCGTTTTAGATATGTAAACGAGCTTTACATACTCTCAAAAAGCACGCAGGCCACATAAAAACAACACGCATTTCTTGTCGCATATTTCTCGGTTTCATTATCTCGGCGATGGCTTCTGAAAGTACAAGCAACATGTGGAGCTGTACATAATCGAATCTTGAAAACCGAATCCACCTCCTAAACTAACCACGACTGCCCGTAAGCATTACAGCCGGCTGCTGTACCCTTAAACCGTACTTGCGACGTATTCCGGACTCACCTTACATAAAAACCAAACATTATGCACTTAAACATCGCGTAGCTTGTCTTGTGTGTTTCATGCTTGTCGGGTATGCGTGTGTGGCTGAGCTGAGAGCGGGTGTGCGTTTTGTCTCTTGTCCTAACCTCTCAAGGTCATGGAAGAGCTCAAACTGAAAATAAAAGAGAGCATCAAAACTCGTATAGAAAGGTAAGCGGCCCCCACGTGAACGCATGTACGAACGAATTCTGTATATGCATGCGACTGTACGTACGCCCCATCTCCAGAAACGGAGAAGAAACGGAGAATCCGTGTGAATTTTCTTGACCGCGAACGTCTCTACAGAGTGAATAACAAACAATAAAATACAAAGAATGAGATTTACTCGTTTGTGGGTGTGGTTGCCACTTGTAAATGTAGCTACAAGTACGGCCGTTTGTCGCTCGACTGCCTGCATTTGCTTCCAGTAACTGTTTCGCCCGTTTGTGTCTTCAGTGGTGAAAACGTGTGTTCAAAGCGCATCTTGAATGTGTGCTGGCTGTGTCTGCATCTATGTGCCGAGCATCAGTTTCCCTTGAGCAGTCTCACGACGAGCATCTATAGGGCTTTCGAAATACGACAACGTCTCTTTGTTTACAGATTCTAGCGCCACCAGTAATGATTTGGTGGTAATCGAAACAATGCTCAGAAAAAGAAAAAAGAAAGCAGAGACCACGTTTACTTAACAAGTAGGGTATCCGTATAATACTGATAAACATACCAGTTGGTTGCTTCGAACCACGGGCCGAGCGTGTGCGTAGGTGAATCAATCTGGCATGAAACCTTTGGCTACTGAAAGCTATGGGGTATTTGGATAAATGGCTGATTGGCACTTAGACGACTACACATTTTATGCCTGAAATCTGCATTTGCACATAACTAAAGAAAAACGAAATGGCACAGCCAGTCTTGCATCCATCTTGGTGTACATACACCCTCTTCGAGTGAGCTTGTAGATTTGTACTGCTTGCGCAGTCATCCTCTTTATGATATTTCTATCACTCTTTTCTTTCGTCTACTCTCTTCAAGGGCCTATACCGTGCAATCTCTCTCTCGTGCCACGCAGGTCGGAACTGTGTTCACATCAATGCGAGGCCAGGCCGTAAGTGGAACGAATTGCGAAAGCGATGATCCGTAGCTTTTCTGGGACACTGTAGTTTCGGTCCCTCCTTCTTTGTTTTTTCTACTTCCTCATTCTTATATTCCCTCGCACATCCACCATTGCACAATCTGAAATCGCTCGCGAGAAAGAAGGGGGAAAAAAAGCCTGCATTCTTTAAACGTTACCAGCTCGTTAAACCCATACCGTGAACGTCATCAATAGCACTTTATCCAACACATCCGTCGTCTCATATGTTGCTGTGTACAGTAACGAGCCGCAGTTTTAATGCATTTAAGCTTATCGCCTTCCATGCTGTTCGCTATTTGTGTGCAGATTGAGAACACCTACCAGAACGATAGGGTAGTGTAAGCTCTCTGAAGCATCTACTAAATGTGGATAACTACTGTGAAACATTAGAGCTAATCAAACTCGACGCTGTGCCTGACGTCGGGGGTGGTAACAACTTTATTTGCCGAAATGAACTATCTCAGCTCCTGTGCCTCAGGGTAGCTCCACTCTGGGAGCGACCCTTTTGGCCCAGGCAACGATGGTTAGCTGCTCCCCTAGTTCGGAGGCTCTGATGAGTACTTCCCAGGTCGCTTTCGAGGGGGCTGGTAAGAGTGATTTCGGGGAAGATGAACACTCGCGCCCCTGCGGAATGTGATCTTGTGTAGCCAATTCAGCTGAACTACAAATTTGACGAACTGGATCATATTCTCTGTTGGTAAAAATGGCCAGCCTATGTGAACTGCCGGTGACCTCGAAGAGTGACTTGACATATCTGTATAAAGACTCCAGGTGCGTTTGTCTACCACTGGACAACGATCTCACAAGAGCGCAGGCCGCGAGACAGACTCCGAGCGCCGGATCTCGTTCGTTGCCACACAGGAGATTGTCAACAAACGCCTTTCGCGTCTCGCATTGATGTTGGCCACAGAGTTTAGAAAGGCGTGCGTGCTTAGCTTGTGTGCTAAAGTGACAAATAAGTTTTCTTTTTGTCTTGAGCGAACGAAGTGTGCTCCGTTATTTAGACACAAGCAGTTGCTAATAATACGTCTATAAAAGAGCAGAACACACAGAAAGAGCACAGACAAAAGATATTTACGTTAGCGACTCAGTGTGAGAGAGTTATACCAAAAAAGTGAAGTCAACTCTGGAACGTTAGCGCACAAACAATATGCTCACCTCAGCGTCACGACGAAGCATGAACGTGAGGCGTTGTGCGAAATACTTACGGAAACCTAATTTTTACGGCGTGGGCATTATATTTGTTTGTCTTGCAAAGTGCGACGCAAGATTATATTTCTGTCGGTTTGGGAATTCCGTAGATTCGGGATAAATCGCATGTCATGTAATGTCATGTCATGTATTGTCCGCCTTCGATTTAGTCTACTAGGTTCACCTCCTGGAGCATACAGAATATCGAAGCGAGATTATTAGCTCCTGCTCTTGCAAATCTGAGCAGCTCTTTTACCGCGGTGTACTTCAAGTTCCAACCATTAGCACACAAATGTTTAAGCCATTAGGAATCTTTCGGTCACTGGTAGGTACCACCTATACCAGTTTCAGAGTATCTTATAGCACGAAAGGACTGTGCGTGACCTATCTTTGCACGCATACGTCAGCTTTGAGGCCTGACTTAAGCAACTATGCCCGTTTACAGACTGTAAGCAAGTTTAAAAAAGGAAGCTACTAAGTGTAGAGACAGCAATTGACTTTCCGAAAGCGCTCACCTTTACGCGTATAGGCCCCAGGTTCCCTTGATCCTTCCTCTTGCGACGCTATCTCTGGTACTAGGGAAATTCAACAAATGACCAAGCAACAGGCTATCATTGGGACACCGCGATTGCTTGCTTTCATGTGGAATGCTTTCTTGCGCATGCATTACGTTATACGTCATTGCTTGCCTTTTGGTTCTAAATACCGCACGCCGTGTATGTTTGGGTCTATGCCTCAAACGAGCGTACATATACAGTGAGAAGCGTTTTGCGCAGCAAGGGACGTTCTTCTTCTTCTCCGCAGAATCCCGTTGATCAAGCGAGGAACTCCTGTGCCAAACTACTACACGACCTCGGACGAGAGAATTCTCGAGTACGACTTTGACAAGATTGTGTTTGAGGAGAAATCCAAGTACCAGCACGTTAAGATCCTGCACTCGCCAACGCTAGGCAACTGCCTCCTCTTGGACGATCTCCAAAGTGAGCTTCGTTTGAAATCATGACCCGGCCTGTCGTCCATTCATTTGCTTAATTAATTTGCAGTTTGACAGTGAGGGAGAGAGGGCTCCAGCCAGTTCTACGCCGTTAAAATCGTAGGAACGGCGAAGCTGTTCTTTTGTGGTTGATCGTGATATAACTGGCAGAATGTCAAGTATTCGATGCCGTGACACCTGTTATGTTAGTCGCATATATATTCGTACCGTGCCAGAACGTTATGTGCTTCATCAGTTGGCGGTGTCTCGGTACTCAACTCTTCATCATTATCTGCTGACCGTTACCTGATTCTTCTTCATGAGCTCGTGTAGTTTCTTTCTTTCTTTCTTTCTTTCTTTCTTTCTTTCTTTCTTTCTTTCTTTCTTTCTTTCTTTCTTTCTTTCTTTGCATTTCGCAACAAGGAAACAGCTGTGGGGATCGAACCCAAAACTTCGAGGTGAACCTTTTCAACACTCAGTCGCGCATTTCTTTCCGCAAAATCACCATCACAGAGGAGTGGTCTGAGCTCAAGAATAAGTCGCGCGCAAGAGATTAATAAATGTGCGCGAGCAGAAATTCTGGCTTTCATTCCCAGAAGTTGGATATAGTTTCTCATCTAGCTTGTCGCCGTTGGTCTTACGTATTTTGCTAACGGACCATCGCAGAGCGTTCTCTGATCCGGTGTTGTATAATAAATGTATGCCAGTTACCAAGAACTGAATATAAATTTTTATGGTTAGTATATCATGGCGACTTCAGCCTTCATTGACATACAAGAAACGCTAATACAGACGTCAGAACACTGACACATTTTGCCATCTCAGGGTCGGGTGCGAGCGGGGTTCTTGATGGTGTTAGAGCCGCGTGGCCCTTTGCGGTTCAGCACTCCAGGAAATTAAAGGGCCGAATCTAAGTGCTACCGGGTCACGTCGGCGTTACAGTTTCGTTTCAGCGTCTCATTGTGGGACTTCGTACTATAACCAGTACCGATTACTTTGCGATCCCATAAATATTAGAGAGTTGACGCGTGCCATTGGAGGTCAGAGTGAGCGTAACGAGTACACGCAGGGCTGAAGTGTCATCATGATCGAAAGGGGACCTCACTTCAGCTGGCTAACAAGTTAGATGCCCCTCGTTTTAAGCAGCGGAACTGTCTAGCGGCCCGCCGTGTCCGCCGTACCCGATGTCCGCTGTGACGCGGAAGGAAAAAGCGGGCCCCTACTCTTGTCCCTGACCCACTACGCACGCCCTTGCCCTTTAGCCCACTGCTACATGATAATGATAATGATGTAGCAACATGGTAGTAATTGTAAACAGTGATGGTCTTGCCCCAGCTTCGCTGTTTACTCAGCTTTCATAGGCGTGGAAATGGCTTTAGTGTAATTCACGCGGCAGGGGGGGGGACGCCTTGATCAGGAATCAGACCCCTCGCATGTAGAACCTTGTGTACGCCCGTGCACCCACCCACTTATTGCATTGGCCAACAGACAAGTGATAAGTAAACGTGTCAGAGAGACAAATAGACATCATATGAATTGCCTTTCTCCACAGTACTTCTTCTTTTTCCCCTTTCTATGAACTGAATCCAAAGCTATGCAGTACGTCTATGGGGGAGCCGTTTTAAAAGCTTCACTAGGGAATTTCTGTTTCTAGACCTTGCCGAGAAAGACATCAACTACACTCACGGCTTGATGAAGTATCCCAGCGTCAGCTACGCGGATAAAGAGGTGCTCATACTGGGAGGCGGCGACGGCGGCCTCCTATGCGAATTGCTCAAAGAAAAACCCAAGTACGTCACCATGGTGGATATATCCTTTCCTCTCTCTCATTTGTCCTGATGAGTGCTGACGCTCTTGGTAAGTGTTTAAGTGAAGAAAAAAAATGCCTCTTCGGTTGCTCATACTTTAGGATAAAACGATGGTGCACGTAATGGAAGAACTAAACTGCACACTTGTGATAGTTCAAGTACCAGAACCAGTACCTGTAATTCAAGTACCAGAAGCGGCATGGGTAAATTATTGCCGTTCTCTATCTACCACCGTCGTCCAGCTGAGCCGTTCCAAGACTCACTGAGAACGGCCATTGTACTGCTTGATCGTAAAGTTGCTCTTAAAAGCAAGTTAAGGGGTCAGCTTGTGTGTGTTATAATTATGGTTGTTCGTATTCCGTTTTTATATGTGTTTTGAAGTTGGGGTGCTATTTTTCAAGGGGATGATCGGGGAAAAGACGGTTTTTTTTGTGGAACCATATCGAAAATGGTGTGTTTTCGGGCTATATTTACAAATTTAAATTTACGAATGAGAGTCGGGTAGCGCGCATGGTGAATTTACCTATACATCACTGGCGTTCATTTCAAACAACAGCATGTAACTTTACTGTACCCGCGCGAGAGCTAGAGCATGCGTATTTTAAGCTCCTTGCTGTATTAAAAAATATGCTGTATTGAAATCGGGGTATAAATCAGCTTAAAGCCGATTTTCCTAGAACATGTCCGAGGTGTCAGAATCGAGTAAAATCGACTTTTACTTGAAAACTCACAACCCTATAGTTATAATGCACAAGTATATGACAACGCCATCTTAAAAATAACACCGTTGTTAGGAATAACTTTGGTGGCCGTGAATCATCTGGGTTCTGAGCACCTCTGTGGGAACTCTCACGTAGAACAGCCCCGCCACGGTGGTCTAGTGGCAATGGCACTCGGCCGCTGATCCGAAGGTCGCGGGATTGAATCCAGGGCCGCGGCGGCTGCATTTCGATGGAGGCTAAATGATGAGGCCCGTGTACTGTGTCAGTGTACGGTTAAGAACCTCAGGTGGTCGAAATTTCCGGAGCCGTCCACTACGGCGTCTCTCTTAATCACGTCATAATTTTGGGACGCTAAACTCTAGTCATGTAGAATAGCGCACAAGCGGGATGGGCACAAGAAATTACAGCAACACGGGCGCCCATTTCTCGTGTCCGTTCCGTTTGTACGCTACTCTAAACGATGCATCACTACCAACCAACATGCCCGAATCGCAACCACTCCGTGAGAACGAAACGTGTCAACGTGCAAGTGATCCCGACACGAAGCGTAAAAGCTTTGATTTGATCATTTTTCTCTCGAAAATGTGACCCTTGACGACACTGCACATTGACGAAATGGTGATCAACGCCTGCCGCCAGCATCTCAGAGGAGCTTGCGGCGACGTTCTCGACACACTCAAGGGACCTAATTACGAGGTGAGTGTGCTCATGCGTCCTTGTGTATGCAACCAATGTGCTAGTTGGGAAGTCGACAAGGGGATTGTTGCCCTGGCAAAAATAAAAAAAAAAATAAAAATACTGTTCTTGGTAAAAGCTCAGGTGCTCCGGCACGGGAAATAATGGAACCATACTGGATCAAGAAGGAAAACTTGTGTATCCGTGTTTATAGGCGAAGTGAGCGATGCGCGTTGGAATAGACCTAGAATTAATTTTTTCTTTTGTTGCATCTGGCACCTTCTTTCTCTGCAGTATCCAGACAGACACAGAGGCTGTGCGCTGGGCTCGTGTAGTTGGACGCGGCGGTCCCTCGTGATTTCTTAGAACGCCAGGCTAAATATGAAAATTAGGGGTTCTTCGTTTGCGGAGTAATTTAGAAAGCTAAATGCCAAAGGACAATGCGTAAACTTGATGCCACCCGTTATTCGCTCTATAGACTCCCAAAGTGGTAATGGCATTGCTTGAATTGTAAGGTGATGCGTAGACGAGGTGCCGTACTGTCGGTGGCCGCTTTTGTTCGTTGCGCTATTGGGCCTCGGTTCCGACTATCCTGGGTCCGAGTCCTTTAGAAAAATTCCTCTTCTCAGTTTGATACCTTTTCTCGTGTCATTGTTTGTTTTTCTTTCGTTTTCCTGGTTTATTTCTTGACTTTTCGTTTTTCTTTTCCTTTATTTTCCTGAGTCAACTGCACTGCTATTACCATAACGACAACGCACGCGCGTCTTTCCCACTCTTTTCGCTCTTAGTGAGGCTTCAAATGCCTAGCCATTAAAAAACGAACTCGACCCGTCTTCATTCCAAGGTAAAACGTCTACCATCATCGCAATCTACCCTCTCTAGCTGTGTGGCCCGAGCTTGAAATGCCGCGCGCGTGACAGAAGGAACTCGGAAAATGCTTTGACGCACCCCTATAATCCGAAATCGTTCGAGAGAGCTACACTATCGCATTTATTCGCAGCGTGCTTGCTAGCACGCACTATACTAAAACAACCGCGTATTCTGTAAAGCTGGTTTCTTTACATGCTTACTGTTAGTGAGGCGAAGCACGCGCAATACGGAAGGGGTGAAAACGCACGCATCTGAAATAAAGGACACTTCATTTGCTTCTGACCCTAGTCTGCTGTCATATGGCAATCTAAATTGTAATACCTTATTAAAGCGAAAGCTTGAAGTGTCTGTGTCGGCGATTACCTTGCTGGCGACATTGCGCAACAATAGAAATGTGCAGGAAAAAAATTGGCCGCCACCCTACGCTACGAACGTGAACATTCTGTGCAGCTGTATCAAACACCACATATGCTCATTATGCGGTTTTCACTTCACACGAGGGCTCCTAATGACGTCAAACGGCCTTTTGGAAAGCAGCTGCAATATAATATTTACCGGGAAGGCGTAGGTGGATGCATCTCTTGTGGTTTTCTTCCTTCGTGGTTATGGGCTTTTTCTTTTCGGGCGCGGAAGTGGCACAAGGTTTTTTTTTTTTTTAGCAATATCTTCTTTATCTAGTCATGTAACCTGCGAATACATTTGTATTCTTTCAACGCACAATGCTTTCAACGCACCACGCACAATGTGCTTTCACAGAAAAGCCCTCGTTTGCGCAGAATTATTATTAGTGAATACTGAGCTCTATCCTGTACGCCTGGTTGCAAAGAAAGATATTTCGGTCGCCTTCAGTTGTTAACCTAGCGTTTTGTGTTTACGCCACGAAATTTTCCGACCAACGAGAAGTATACGGCTTCGCTGTAAAAGTCAGTTCGCCATCATGTACGTGTAACATACACCTGCATGTAGCGGTCACCTTGAGTATCACGTGCGGCGTATATTCGCTTATCCCAGCCCAGAATGTGCGGGTATTCGCCGCACGTGATATTACGCGGAACGTAAGCTTGCTTCGTATTCGGTAATGCATGAAAAAAGACACAAGTTATCGAATTTGTCGTTCAGAATGTCGAGCTAAGTGCAAACACTTGTACTTTCTCATTGAATCCCATTAAGTCTTGGAAACGTCTTGTCGAGAAATGGATGTTTAAAAAGTACAACTTAATGCACCACCAAATGTGCAACACGTTTTTTTTTAAGGTGTTTAACACAAGCATTTGCTTTTTTTCCTAATCGCAATCGCTGGACGCGTTCTCACTGCATCAGTTATGATGAGATAAACCTTATCTTGATTATTCTGAGCTGGTGTACTTTTTTCTCTTTCGAAAGATAATTATAGATGACTGTGTGAAGAAGATGAAAGAATACATTACCGAAGGAAGGAAGTTTGACGTCGTGTTCAACGACCTGACAGACATTCCCATCAGCACCGAGCCACAAGGTGCGTGTACAATACATGATTTGCCTTTCTAATATATTTATGACATAAAATTTGAATGTGTAATTGGCGATCCACACGTTAGTCTTAAACATGTCTTGCTTTGAATTTTCTAGGCGAACACTGGGACTTCATTAAAAAAATTGTCACAATGGGGCTTGCTGTGCTCAGAGTCAATGGACTTTTCCTCAACCACGTAAGTAGGCTTTCACATCCATCTCAAACAGTGTCGAGTTTGTGGAACGACTTGAATAAGCTGTAAAAAAATTTCTTCCCACAAACTTTAATTAATTAACTTAATTATTTACTTAAATAAGTTATTTGAACAAATATATTGTCAGGAATGATTCATTAGCCAAATTAATCAGAAGATTCTGCTTCTCACGTACGAGCGCAATAGTTTGTCTAATTTAATCATTGTGGCAGTTCACACGCTTCGGTCGCTATCTCATTGAGTGAACACGCGTCACGGTTTTGAGAATTCACCGAGAAAACTTGCAGTTTTCCGGTTTTCTCCATTTCTTTCCTTTAATTACAGGCCATAGGAGTCAGCTGCCCGTCGGCTCTAGAAACTTACGAAGAACTCCTCAAGGAACTGCCGTTCAGGCTCTCCTTTTCAAAGCACACTGCTCATGTGCCATCATTCATGGAAGAGTATCCTTCGTTGACTTTGGGTGTTCAGCTTCTTGTGTGCACATTGAAATTCCACAGCCTGAAGGGACGTAGCCGCAATATGGAGCTACTTACTGCGAACAGAATGTGCCTTTTGTTGGAAATTTAATATTTGTGCCGGTAGATTTTTTTGTCTGTGGTTGTCATTGTCTGTTGCACCATATATTGGGTCCCACGTTTTTTTTTTTTTTTGACATAAAATTTGAATGTGTAATTGGCGATCCACACGTTATTCTTAAACATGTCTTGCTTTGAATTTTCTAGGCGAACACTGGGACTTCATTAAAAAATTGTCACAATGGGGCTTGCTGTGCTCAGAGTCAATGGACTTTTCCTCAACCACGTAAGTAGGCTTTCACATCCATCTCAAACAGTGTCGAGTTTGTGGAACGACTTGAATAAGCTGTAAAAAAATTTCTTCCCACAAACTTTCATTAATTAACTTAATTATTTACTTACATAAGTTATTTGAACAAATATATTGTCAGGAATTATTCATTAGCCAAATTAATCAGAAGATCCTGCTTCTCACGTACGAGCGCAATAGTTTGTCTAATTTAATCATTGTGGCAGTTCACACGCTTCGGTCGCTATCTCACTGAGTGAACACGCGTCACGGTTTTGAGAATTCACCGAGAAAACTTGCAGTTTTCCGGTTTTCTCCATTTCTTTCCTTTAATTACAGGCCATAGGAGTCAGCTGCCCGTCGGCTCTAGAAACTTACGAAGAACTCCTCAAGGAACTGCCGTTCAGGCTCTCCTTTTCAAAGCACACTGCTCATGTGCCATCATTCATGGAAGAGTATCCTTCGTTGACTTTGGGTGTTCAGCTTCTTGTGTGCACATTGAAATTGCACAGCCTGAAGGGACGTAGCCGCAATATGGAGCTACTTACTGCGAACAGAATGTGCCTTTTGTTGGAAATTTAATATTTGTGCCGGTAGATTTTTTTGTCTGTGGTTGTCATTGTCTGTTGCACCATATATTGGGTCTCACGTTTTTTTTTTTTTTTAGTTTTGCAATATTAAAAAAAAATCTGCAGTTGAGCTTATGCATGTGTATAAATTCAGCCCCGTTATCCTGTACTTGTGCCCTTAGTGCAGGCTACAATCTTTTTCTTTTATTTCTATACAGGTAGCTCGTAAATAACTATAGTATACTCAGTGTTCCGAGTAAGATACGTAACACAGCAAGTCAGAAAAATCAGGAGCCTTCTCTCTACTGGAGGCGAGGCAACCGGAACTTGCCGTTTACGTGAATGACTTCTTTCTTTCCTTCTTTTTCTTTCTTTCTTTGGTAGAAAATCAAAGGCATTTATAAGGCTCAGATATGCTCGCATCACGCAAACGTGTGCAGTCTAGTTGTTAGGTACTTGCCTTCGAAGCGTCGGGTCCCAGGTTAAAATTTCCCTGTATTATTTCATTAAACTGCCTTTTTTCTTTCTTTCTTTTCTTGCGCACGACACCAGTGCCGCTTAAATCTGCACCCCATAACAAGCTTCGCTTGAAAAAAATTAAGTTCTTCGTTTGGAACGCCGAAAAATAACAGCAAACAGATTTTTCGATGTTCGTATCCCGACAAGCAAGGAAGCTTCGGCGTCTCTGCCAAAGTCTCTTTCCTTAACACACTCTCGCCTCCCTTCCCTTGCCACTACAGCTGGGTGTTCTACAAGATCACGAAGTTGGAATGATATTCGGGTGCTACTAGCGCTGCACGACACCTGTTACCACTTGCGCATCAATCTCCGCTCTTCCGAGGAGCCTCGACCGCAGTCCGCAGTCGCTTCGGCTGCGCGGTGGGGTTCCTGCAACAGCCTGCCGCTTGTGCGGCCGGCACGCACCGAATTACACGCCCTTCTCTTCCTCTTCAACTAGTACTACTACTACCACTACTGCTACTAACACTACTACTTTTCATCCTGTTTTTCCTTACTGCTCTCCGTCTGATCCATACTTCATCATCTTCGTACCGTACCGTCATTGCTCGCATACTAGGAGGTCTCATTATAGCTGTAACAAATAAGTGTGCTGTAGGCGGCTCAATGCTTTCTTCCTCACGTACGCGCGCTGAAGCGAGTATACGTACTCCACCCACAGTCTGCAGCAATGAAATAAAAGAAAAAGTTGTTCCACGCCTCATTCCTAAGTGTCACTTCACCGTAAATGGCAACTAGTACCCATTTATTAGATGCCAAGCAGCTTATGGCGGGGGCTTTGTCCGTCCCTCCTTCTTGCGTCCCACAACCCCACAGTGCTTGCGCGTCCCCTCCCCTCTCTCTCCTCTCCTACGCTCTCCCCCTTTCTCTCCTCTAGGAATCATCTACTCTACGGAGCGGCGCGCACGACAGGCGGTGCGACACCTGCATACTCCGCTGGGGGCGCCACGGTAGTTCCGCGGTATGAAAATGACGGAGCGCGCGCGCCTCATTCTCTCTCCTGTGCAGCGCCGCGATGAGCGCTCGGGCCGCTGCCGCGAAAAATTACATCATCTCCCGCTCAAGCTAACCATCTTCCCGCCGCTTCGCATCCACACATGGGTCCCTTTAGCGGGAGGTGGTGTAATTTTTTTCATTAGGTGTAACTGGCCGCGTGCCGCTGTGACGGCGGATATGACATTTGGGAGCTCCTGCAAAAGGTCATCCACTTAAGTCCGTGTAATGGCGGCCGATTACGAAACTAAACTGTCGCCTTTGACTTTTTCAGTGACTTTCGAAGAAGGCAGAGGTAGTCGAAATTAATGGCGGATCCTCGCACTATATGCTGTTCACCTGTGCACAATGGATGGCAAAAAACACCACCAACTGAAATATGGTAAACTGCGCCCGTGAGACTTCACAGCTTGGTGACCAAGGTGCGACTGGGATACGCTACCCAATCTGAACAGATCTGGCCGCATAGCACAAGGTAGGTTATGCGGTTTGACACTCTGCAAAATTATGCGGTTGGCTTCGTTCAGGCGCATCTGTAGGGAACGGGAAAGGGTGCGCCGAAGTATTACTGGCTCTGTGCAAGCATGGCCGGAGCTGTTCGAGCCAAAATAAAATTACCATCTTAAGACAGGATGTTTACCGTAACGTTGCGACACAATTGTAACCCGAGATTGCAACAATAGTTCAACAAAGGAACGTCTGGCACAGAAATTACAGATTTTAACATGCATTAACCAGGACTAACCTAACATAATATGTATCATCGTGACCTTTACTGAACATCGGTTGGAGGAGAGGTAAGTGGACTTCTGTCTGTTCAATTTTGAGTGCTGTCTAGAGGTTGAGGTATATCACCTCGGCTAGTCCATTTCTTTGTGTTTCCCAGCAAAACTAAATAAATAAATAAATAAATAAATAAATAAATAAATAAATAAATAAATAAATAAATAAATAAATTAATAATGTTTCACGAAACAAATAGACATGTAAGGGCATCTAAGAGCTAGCTGGCACAAATCATAAGAAATGAAAGTATGCCAATGGTCAGTTCACTAGCCAGAGTCCCTATTGAACTGAAAAGTTCACATACATTAAATTCTGTCCATACTGAGCTAACAGTCTACATGGATTCATGTACATCTCTGTCCTTAGCCGCTTTTCACAGACACTTTAGATCGATGTTCACTGATTTTTCCCAAGACGAAGAATTGTCCATATACCCGGTTAGGTATAACCACAGAACAAAGGATACTACGCAAGGATGTCGCTTCACAGGCTGTTAACACATTGCTGTTAATCATAAACGCTTGTCTAGTTCTGTTTCCACTAAGAAATCCTTTGAGGCGATGTTTGCTTGTTCCTGCAGACTATTTGCGTGTCACGGTCCAAGTAACTTTTGTAATGTAAAAGGGCGCTTGTCCAGACTGTGAGTTTTCTCTCCAACTGTCTTCTTTCATTTCCGTACTTTGTGCACTCCATGAGAATGAGGGCAACGTTCTCAACGTCGTTGCCACTGCTGCACTCAGCTCCTGTCGGAACAATGCATCCTGTGCAGAAAACTATTTGTATATGCCACTTCCAGTCGATGACTGTGAATCTAAGCCCCTATGTGCCATGGAAGATCTGCGGCTGTAGATAAAGTTCCTTGCGGATCAGTCTTATGTAACAGTGATTGTTTTGCCTTAACACTGTCAAATCATTTCTCAGTAGAACAGTGGGTAGATATATTTGAGTTATAACAGTCCGAATATCCGAACTAGACATATATGAATTGCTCAAACACGTCCTTCATTCAAGGCTCTTTTAGGATGACTGTCTGCTTCTTCATTACAATTGTTTGTTTGCTTGTTTGTCTAGAAAAAAAAAGCAGCCAGGCCTGCGCGGAACCGCAGGACAGTGACAGCGTAAGCTGGAGGAGCGACCTTCTTAGAGGCCATTTTAAACGCTTGCGTAAACTAGTGCAAGTAGAAGTGGTGGGTATCCCCTGCGCCATAACTGTTATCATTTTACCAAGTAGGGAAGTACCCACTACGCCATAATTACCAGTGCCTCAGTAATGGGTTTAGAGCTACAAAACATGCAGCCCTGTGTTATTTCAAACGATTCCTCGAACTCGTTATGCAATCGACTTTCCCCGACGTGTAGTGGCGCATTATTATTCTGCCACGTAACATTACATTTGTTAATGCGATTCCTCGGCAGACGTTATACCTGTTTACGTCTTTTAGCGATGATTTTTCAACCACAGGCGTAGCTCAGTGGTAGAATGCTCGAATGCCACGCAGAGGGTGTGGGTTTGAATCCGTGCAGAGGACTGGTTTTAAATCTTCCTCGGTGCTGGTTAATTTTTTTTTTTCTAAAATTTGCGTGATAGCGGTTACGGACACCGGCGGCAGCGGCGGCGGACAACTACGGCGCGAAAACGGCCCTTGTTGTGATCTCATAACAGCTTCCGCTCTAAAATGTAAAGAGCAAAACGCCCTTGCTTTTTTCCCCCGCAAAGCAAGAACCTAGTGTGGGGGGCCAGCATTAAGCCGGCACCCCTCACCCCTCTTCCCCCGCACAGGGTAGCCAGCCAGTCTCAGTACTGGCTAACCTCCCTGTCTTTCCTCCCTCCTTTCTCCTCCTCCTCCTCCTCCTCATGGTACATCGTACTCTACTATGGGAGAGCTCGGTAGAGCTGTACCTAATCGAGGAAACTTAAGCGCCGACCCTCTACTAATTCGAACATTAGATGGCGAAATTGGCGATAATTAGCGATAACCCTGAAGATCAGTTTATCAGTCGAAACCACGTCAGTATTTGAGAGTTACAGGTGGCCAGAATTAGTCCGGAGTGCCCCACAGCTGCACCGTGCCTCATAATCTTGTTCACCTGACAATTTGGGGCTCACGCCCATGCTGTGGGGGATTGGCCAAGAATTGGGTGCTGAAAGAATTTAAAGTTTAGGAATGCGGTAATCTACACAGATAAAAGGCGAAGAGGTATTGATGATCGTGGTGTAGTGCAGAGATGAAAAAAGAAACTCTAATTATTCACATAATAAATAAATGATATAAAATTTCTAAAGTTTGTATGGTACGTTAGTTGGGTATTTGAATAAATATAACGATATTTCTGGCCTATTTAATGGTCATATCGTGTTTTTGGCACGTGAGGCCCAAGAGTCCCATTTTCTTTCTCTTTTAACGAATTCATTGGATGGCTTGCTCTGTGAGCACCTGCCCACGTGCTTTGACATCGCGTGCCGTGTCGCGAGCAGGCATTCGATTGCTTCGGGCCGCTGGCTTCGCTTCGTGCCCTCCGCTGTGGTTGCTCTCCACGTTGCCGGCCGTCTTCCTTCGCTTCGTTCCTGAGATCGAGCTCCTGAGGTAAGATCTACTAGCCAGCTCTTATCGTTAGATGAGTGGGGCTGCGACTATTAGATGCGAAGCAGCCTATGGTCGAGCCTGTTCCGTCCCTGCGCCGTCCACACCCCCACTGCGCATGCGCAACAGCTGGCCCAAGCTGGCAAGGAACGACAACGCGCCCTCGCCCGCGAGAGAACGCTGACGCAGGCAGCGTCTGCTAGCGAGTTTCTTGATTGAAAAATTGGCCGCGTATCTCCGTGCTTCGCGGCAAATGTCGTAAAGACGATAGTCTTCTACCGGCCGTACTACATGAGTCCCGGTTCATCTGCGGTTCGGCACGAGCTTCGGGCGTCTGTTCAGGCGCCGGGTACGCTCGCTTAGCCTCTCGTTCAGTGACAATTCGCACATCGCGCACCTCGTCTGTTTCCTGTTGCCTCCGGGCGCGCCTCGATTCACAATCTTTCGCTAGCCGCTGGGCTCGTTGCTCTGACGTTTCCTGGGCACGCTTGAGACGACGGGCATCGGCACGCCGGCGCTTCTCCGTTGCAATCTGCTCGTCGGTCTTTCCCTGCGTTGTCTGGGCATGTCTTGTAGAGTCTGTTCTATATCATCAAACGGCCATTTATGCTTTGCCTTTCCTCAGACAGCGCCCCGTCTATGTTGAATCGGCCGCACGTGGCTGGCATTGATGAAATGGAGGCAGCACTGCGTGAGATATGGACGCCATCTGGCCATGATATCGGGAAAGGCAAGAAGCTTGCGTAGTACGCAGAGCTACTGGTAGGTGGCAGCACCGTGTCGTTTTACCGAAGCGTAGGAAACGTCCGCTTTTTCGTTCATAGCGTCGCATTTTTAGCGCGTCCTAAAAAGCACTAGGGTCTTTAGAATTACGCATCTATGTATTTTCTACTAAAGGAACACACCATCTAATACTTACGTATTGATGTTGCGCCTCAGATATGCGTAATGTTTGCTTTTTGGTCGACTGTGTTCACAAGTATGAACGCAGCTACCAGTTCAAGATGGGTGGTCGTTGAGGAAGGGGTTAAACGTTCGCCACACACACAGACAGACAGACCAAAATTTCTGCGTTGAAGTATCCCAAGAAAGACTATCGTCTTTAAAAACCGACTGCACGTGCGGCGCAGCTGTTCACCGGCCACCCCGCATATATAGGCACTGGATCTTGCTTGACCTGTAATGTAGTGCCAGTGGGAGATTTTTCTAGTGCGTAGTTGAACAATAGAGATTCGCAGCGTGCACGTGAACTAAAGGTAATCCGGAACTCGGCACGATCTAAGACGTGGGAGCGGAGGAACTTAATAAAGACCAGGAGCATGAATGGCAACGCGTGTGTAAATATACACACCCGTTGTCACTCATTTACATGCGCGAGTGGGCAATGTCACGGGTGATTTACGGTAGCACCGAACGATCCCCAGTGCTTCGCCCACTCGTCATGATTCACTTCGTGGAGATTCCTGGATTTTTTTTAGGGGCGAAGCTCCTTAAAGCGGCACCCGTTCGTCCCTCGTCGTAGTCGTAGTAGTGCGTAACCAGTCTTACTCTTTGACCTCCAAGGTGGTGCCGGTGGGAGATTTCTCCTGTGCGTTGTTGAACAATAAAAAATTCGCAGCATGCGCGTTAACTAAAAGCCGAATTCTTCTGTCTCTCATTCCCCATTAGCAGCCATTTCGTGCGTCCCCGATGTATGTAGTAGTAGTAGTAGTAGTTAGTAGTAGGTAGCCACCGGCGCGTGCCTGCTGGAGCGCACGCACGCGCCGAGGGCGAACGCGTGGCACCTGGCGCTCGCCGCGAGCGCCGGGAGCCACGCGCTCCCCGGCAAACTCGACACTGCCCCGGCAAACGCGAGAGACAACGTTGGCGCAGGCAGCGTCTCCTAGCGAGTTTCTTGATTGAGAATACCGACTGCTCGCGTTGGAGAAGCGTTCACCGGCAAAACCCATATATATATATATATATATATATATATATATATATATATATATATATATATATATATACACACTGGATCTTGACTTGCAATGAAGTGCCGGTGGGAGATTTCACTTGTGCATTGTGCATAGTTGAACCGTGAGGATTCGTAGCATGCGCGTTAACTAAATTAATCCGGAACTCGGCACGATCTACGATGCACATCCCGAGCTTCGCCCACTCATCATCATTCACTCCGTGGATATGCTGTAATTTTTTCAGTGTAGCGTGAGCCCCCCCCCCCCCCCCCCCCCCCCCTGTGTGGAGGCTTAGCTCAAACCACGAATCCGTCGCTCATACCGAAGCTGCAGTTTAAAAG
Source organism: Hyalomma asiaticum (assembly GCA_013339685.2). Taxonomy (NCBI): domain Eukaryota; kingdom Metazoa; phylum Arthropoda; class Arachnida; order Ixodida; family Ixodidae; genus Hyalomma; species Hyalomma asiaticum. The sequence continues at coordinate 65,110,206 of CM023486.1, forward strand.
GGTCCCTGAAACACTTTTTTTTTTTGCACATGTCAACAAAACGACGTCGATAAAATCGTGGAGGCTCGCTGTGAACGCATCAGCCGAATATTAATGCACTACATGAAGCAGGGAAATTGAAGTTCGGCATCCCAATACAACCGGAAAGCGTCCGCTTCTATTTCAACAAGACACGTCACACTTTGGCACAGACTACGAAACAATTTTGAGAACTACCATTGGCTGATGCCCAGCGGCAGTTACCGCGGATGCCGTGGAGTGGCGCCACATCCACGCAGCGACTCTGGTCACAAGGTTGTCGCCGCCGCGGAGGGGCGAATTCGCTTAAATAAAAAAAAATGTGGCTGATCCCTTTGTCAATGGAGTCGGTATAACACGAAAGTGAAATGTGTCGTCGCATAAGCAGTTGCATGTTTGTTTGTTTTTTTTTGTTACATCGAGGTGAACTTGCACATTGCTATCGGTGTTTGGTACTGTTTGGCGTGGATGAACCCGCGTTCACGCGTCGCCTCCATAACTTTAAGGACCAACCCTTGTATTAACTGAAGTAGTCTACGTAATAACTGGACATAGTTCACCGTAAATGCCTCGCGACGAAGTTGGCGATCATATTTACTTGCGCCACATTGATCCGTCAGCATCGTTACCCTGCTTGGTTGCCTAACACAGCAATGTTCTTGTTGCCATCACGCTCGAAGTGTGGTCGGCGGGGGAACGCTACCCACGACGAAAGGCGACGAAAGGCTACCACTACGCTGTCGGCGCATATACGCTCGGAGCTGTACGAACTCGACTATATTGTTTCTTATCACGCTTCTTTCCGATGCCCGCGCGGCTCAGCACGCGCGCATCGAGGCGGACTTTGCAACGCGCCTGTAACGGTGCTGCCATCAAGGAGAGGCGAAGTAAAGCTGCAGTGACTCACTTTGCCTCTCCCGTTCCAGGCAATGTGCTGAATGCGCGCGCTGAGCCGCTGGAGAGCGTCGAATAACGAACGAAGTGGGATATAAGGAGGAATGTGAGGCGGGTTCGTACAGTTCCGAGCATGTGCGGCGTTAGCACAGTGGTAGAGCACCGGCCACCTCTCGTAGTGGAGCAAGGGGCTATGAGTTCCATTCCCAGAGCATGACCAGAAGTTCTGTGTGGTTTTTTCTTTCTTGTGCTTACATGTTTATTTTACTGCATCATATCCGTTACGGCAGTGACGTTTGGGGTCGTGGTGGGCCCCGCCATAAAGCATTTTCGTGTTAAAAATTTCCTGTCAGCCCTGAAACTGCGCAAGGACCACTGACGCTGCATATTTCGCTTACTAATCCTTAAAAATTATTGTACCGCCGGCCATCCACCAAGCTTTCTTATGAGTGGTCGGCGTCACTGAGAGAGGCATACCAGCCCGACGCTTTGCAATTTGGGTAAACGCAATCATTTAAAATGTGCTCTTTTATTTCAACTCCCCCATTTCATCTTCCGGGTAGTGGTGGACCCCGGCATAAAACACTTTCGTGTAAAAAAAAAAGAAAATGTTGCAGGTCGTGAGGCGGCGCTAGCGTTGCTTCTTGTCCCTTTCGTTCCTTTTTCACTGTTCTCTGTATAGCTTCCAGCGCGCTAGTCACGACAAAAGGAGAGTAGACGCGATTGTGCCTCGAACGGATTTGAGGATTTTTTTACGGCAGGCGATTCGTGAGGCAATAAGCTCCTTAACTGATACCCGTCGGTGATTACTTGGAAAGGTGTTGCAGGGCCAAAATATGTCCAATATGTACCGAAAATAGGTTAAGAACACGTTGTTTTTCTGTTCAATAGTATGACAAATAAATACCCAATCTTGTCGGAAAAAAATACCGGTATTCAGGAAGTGGCGCGCTTGTGCTTCCACCACAAGCGCTCCAACAGACATGCCTCTCGTGATGGTGAAAAAGCGTTTAATCTTTGAAACACGAGTTTTCGAAACGCTGCTTTAACTTCTCTTAGGAAACATTTTTTTCGCAACGAATGAATGACACTTTTAGGGGCGAAGCTCCTTAGGGTGTGGGTCGTTCCCTCCTCTGTAGTAGTAGTAGTAGTAGTAGTAGTAGTAGTAGTTAGTAGTTAGTAGTTAGTAGTAGCCACATCGCCCCGCCGGGAGGCTCGCGCTCGCCCTCGGCGCGTGCCTCCCGGCGCGCGAGCTCTCTCACTCTTCCATCTGCTGTCTTGTGAGAGAGAGAGAGACAGCGAAAGGCGCGCGTTGACTATGGAAACGCTCTTTCTTCGATTAACGCTCCACCAGCTCGCAAAGAAGGAGAACGCGCCCTCACCCGCGAGAGACATCGGCGCAGGCAGCGTCTTCCAGCAAGTTTCTTGATTGAAAAAAATTGACGGCAGATCCACGAGGTGAATGATGATGAGATTGGGTGAAGCTCCTGGAAGTAATCATCGGTTAAACCGTGAAATTTCTTCCGTTAATTCGCCCGATAAAAATGACGTGAAACGATTGATTAAATGTTTTATCAAACTTTTATTGCTGGTTTCCGTTGTCCTTTCATTATGACCGCTTTGTGGTCGGTGAAATGTAAGCTAAGTGGTTCTTGCACTGGTTGCAGATGAAAACCATTGCTTTACCTGGCGTCTTTCGTTAAGCAGCTGGCGTCTTTTCGTTTTGCTTTAGAAACATCTGGCGTCTTTCGTTAAGCAGCTGGCGTCTTTTCGTTTTGCTTTAGAAACATCTGGCGTCTTTTCGTTTTGCTTTTAGAAAACATCTGGCGTCTTTCGTTGGTTTATTTCATCAATCAACGGCGTTTTGAACAAAATTTTTATTGTTTAATCACGCACAGGAGAAATCTCACCAGGCACTACCTTGGAGGTAAACAATGGCTGCTACTGGGAATGAGAGACAGCAGAAGTCGGCTTTTAACACTTCTACTTCTACTAACGTTTCCTACTGGAACATGCCAATGGCTGCTAATGGGGAATGAGAGACAGAAGAATTCGGCTTTAGTTAACGCGCACGCTGCGAATTTTTTTTATTGTTCAACAACGCACAGGAGAAATCTCCCACCGGCACCACCTTGGAGGTCAAAGCGTAAGACTGGTTACGCACTACGACTACGACTACGACGAGGGACGAACGGGTGCCGCTTTAAGGAGCTTCGCCCCTAAAATACCGACTGCTCGCGCTGGAGAACCGTTCACCGGCCACCCATATATATATATATATATATATATATGCACTGGATCTTGACTTGCAATGAAGTGCCGGTGGGAGATTTCACTTGTGCGTAGTTGAACCATAAGGATTCGTAGCGTGCGCGTTAAGTAAATTAATCCGGAACTCGGCACGATCTACGATGAACCTCCCGAGCTTCGCCCACTCATCATCATTCACTCCGTGGATATGCTGTGAATTTTTTCTTTTTCTGAATTTCGCTGTCTAATTGTCCTTTGTCAGTTCCAATTCAGAAGCAAAATTGGTTACAATGAAGGCTTTTTTTTATTTAATACTTACTACATCAAAAAAATACCTAGTTAGGATGTTAAAAGTAATAAGTATCGAATTTATAAAATTTATCTGGTTTCCTTCAGTTAAAACCCGTGCTGCAAGAAAAATGCGACAGCACTTGCACCGCTCTTAGCGAAGATTTATTTTTTTTTAATGTCCATTTACCAAAGTAACGTTTCTTTTTTTTATTTGTGTGCTTATCAATTCCAAACTACTAAACATTTTCGCTGAAATTTCCCTATGAAAGAAACAGAAAGAGTTAACCAAATCATTCGAATTCAACGTAGTGATGTATCATATAACCTCTCACAATGAGACGAAGCACGTCAAACCCTGTATACCTTGGCGATCACCATATCGCACCAGTTCGATGCGTCTTACGCCAAGTGAATTTAGTTGAGGACTACGTCATGTGAGCACAGCTTTCCATGATGCCACGATGACGCTATTCTTAGGCCACGGGCTTTACATGGACCAGATTGTGCCACTAGTTTCACAGCGCATCACGTGTGTACAGTCGGCGATCCGCAAAATCAAACATGCCAGCCACTACAAATTGTTTCTCACATGCGCATAGCTTTTCTATCAAGTTATACCCTTCATTAAATGTACGATGTTGTCCCAAAATGAAGCAGCCCATGCGGAGTGAGATAGCCACGTGACCTTGGAATACAACGAGGCCGGCTTTATCCGTACCACCGTCATTTCGCAATTGTTGAGCAGAGCCCGTTGATTAAAAAAAAATCGATCAACGTACTCCGCTCACAGATTCGTTTTTTTCAGCTACTATGGCATCGCAGAGCTGTCCTCGGCTGACCTACTACTACCGGTTGCTCAACCGCACCGTGCTGGCGTTCCAGGACCCGGGGACCGGCCTGATACCATCGCAGAAGTACACGCACCACGCCTGGGTGCGTGACAACGTGTACGCCGTGCTCTCCATCTGGGCCCTGTCGCTCGCGTACCGTAAGAGAACCGAGCTTGACGAGGACCGCGCCCGCACCTACGAACTGGAGCAGTGCTGCGTCAAGTTGATGCGAAGTCTGCTCGCGGCCATGATGGAACAGAAAGACAAGCTCGAGAAGTTTAAGGAGACGCACAGCCCCACCGACAGTCTGCACGCGAAGTACAACGCGGTCACCAAAGAAACCTGTACCGGAGACGAGGAATGGGGACACCTGCAGATAGACGCGACGTCCCTCTACCTTCTCATTTTGGCTCAGATGACCGCCGCTGGCTTGCAGATTGTGTTCAGCCTCGACGAAGTCGCCTTCGTGCAGAACCTCGTGTTCTACCTCGAGAATGCCTACTGCATACCCGATTACGGTATCTGGGAGCGTGGCGACAAGACCAACCGCGGCATACGCGAGCTCAACTCGAGCTCCGTTGGCCTCGCCAAGGCTGCTATGGAAGCCATGAGCGAGCTGAACCTGTTCGGGAGTTACGGCGGTCCATCGTCCGTCATCCACGTCCTCTCGGACGAGGCCCAAGAGTGCGACGCGGTGCTGAGCTCCATGCTTCCGCGAGAGTCCAGCTCCAAGGAAGTGGACGCAGGCCTCATTTCTGTCATCGGCTTCCCCGCTTTTGCCGTGACGGACCAAGAGCTGATCGACCTCACCCGTCACACCATCGTCGACAAGCTGCAGGGCCAGTACGGATGCAAACGCTTTTTGCGCGACGGATACAAGACCGCACGCGAGGACAAAACAAGACAGTATTACGAGGGCTGGGAACTACAGGGATTCCAAAACATTGAGTGCGAGTGGCCGCTGTTTTTCTGCTACCTGGTCATTGATGCTTGCTTCCGAGGGGACCGTATAACCATGGACGAGTACAGTGACATGCTGGAGAGGATCTTGATTAAGACTGACGACGGGATACGGCTGGTGCCGGAGATGTACGCCGTGCAGGCCGACAGAGTGAGCAAGGAGTACGAGATGCCGGAGACCCAACCCCGCATGCCCATCGGCCAAATTCCGTTTGTGTGGGCTCAGTCGCTGTACATCGTTGGTCGTCTCATGCACGACGAGCTCATCACGCCAGGAGAGATGGATCCGCTGAACCGCCGGCTAGGCATGCTCAAGAAGCCAGACGTCGTCGTGCAGGTTCGTATACCTTCGGCGTGAAATACTGATCTTCTTACACCGTCCCTTCATAAGTTCACCGTCGGCTCATTAAATGCTCGTACTTTTGACAGGAATCCGTATCCGTGAGGCGTGTAGCAAATATAGGTGCGACTGAAGGCCACATTGTGTGTTTTGTTCGTTGAAATTTCTAAAGCTCATTAGCAAAGCCTTTTCAAGAGAGACGCTCGGCCTAACCCACCACGCTTTACATTACATGCCGGTTAACGTCATTTCTTTCGGCGTCATTAACCTGCGGTATCCATGACATCAGATGGTGCGAGTCATCGCACAGTATCCGAAGTATGCAGTTAGTGTCGCCAGCCTGAGATCGGCAACTTCTTTGTATCCCGTTATTTTCAGTAAGGCAAGATGTATACAAGGCATGTTTTTCACTCACAGGTCGTTCTCCTGGCCGAGACCTCTGTTCTGCGCGATCGTTTTGCCGAATTGTATCCAAGCATACAGAAACTCAACGAAGTGCAACCGATCGAAGTATTGCCTGGGCGGGTGCTCGGGCAGCTGTATTCGCATCTCGGTCAAAATCGAAAGATGGGTCTATCTGGACGTTTTGGCACCGACGTTGGCCTTCTAGCAACCAGCAAGATCTACAGCCTCCAGGACCACCTATTTGTCTTCACACCGCAGAACCTGGACAGTGAGGTGTTCCACCTAGTTAACGATGTCGACCTGTTCGTCAGTACACTGCGCTCGGACATAGCCGTGCTACGGTCCCAGTGGCACATTCAAGGCCGGCCCACCATGGTTGTGATATTGAGGCAGCGACACCTGATACACAACAGGCCTCCAGCCTCGCTGCGTCAGACCATCAAAAAACTGGCGTCCGGCTACATCAACGGGACGCGTGTTTGCTTGGGAAACCTGCAGGACTTCATGAGCACATCGTGCATAGCCAGCCTGGACTTCCTGTGCAACTACGAAGACGGCGATGCCGATAATCTGCACATCTCTGTCCAGGACTACCTGGACAAGACGATCACCAACGTCGCCCTTCTCCGTTCGGGGGTAGCACCTAAGCAGGTCCTGTCTGGTTCGTGCAGTGCCGGAGCGCGCCGGAAGCTTGCTGTTGCCGGCATCATCAAGCGCAGTCGTTCGATATCGGTTCAGGACAGCTCGGCCGGCGGCGCGGGTACAGCTGGAATACTCTCGCCGGAACAGGGGTCAATAATGTCTTCGCCCATGATGTCCCGCCGGAGCTCGATTAGCGAAGAGTCAGCACCTCCTGTTGTCGACGCCGCCACCGAGCTCCAGCTCGACAAAGTGGCCGAGACGGAGCTGGTGGACACACTGCGCGAGACCGATTCTCTTGAAGAACAGGGGGACATCCTTCACTACCTGGCTATGCGAAAGGGCCTTGGCTGGGACACTGGCCTCGGCAAGCCGCACACGGTGATCACGGTGCGGGCACTGTTCCAAGAGTTTTACGAGCGCGCATGCGAGGAACACCAGTGGGGCCTTGTGCGACACTTCGCCAGTTACCTCGGCAAGCGGGTCGAGGACCTGGCCAAGACAGTCACGGACCTGCTGGTGCGACAGAAGCAGGTGACCGTGGGTATGCCGCCGAACAACGAAGAGGTGATCACCCGGCCCCTGTCCACCAAGGAACTGCGCGCCATCATCATGCGGGTGCACAAGGGCGACCAGAGCACGGCCATGCTGACCCAAGAGATTCTCGCGTACCTGGCCCTTTTCATACGCACTAACCCGGACCTGTTCCGCGAGATGCAACGTCTCCGAGTAGGGCTCATCATACAGGTCAGTAATGACATGCGGCTTCGCAGGTTTAAACAGATGCGATAAGCGACGTTTACCGAGTTATCAACGAGCGATGTAAAGAAAAATTTTTTGAGAATGTCGCTTGTTCTAGAGTCTACTTCTAGTCGTGTTATATTAGGATTTGGATAGTGGACGCGGTTGATGGTGAAGAGCATTGAACAATGCAAACACATAGAATGAAGAAATTAGACAACTTGAGCGCCCCAGTCATCTGGTTCATTCGTCCCTTAGCGCTATTTCATACTTAGCTATATGACAATATAGGTCTGATATCTTCGATCTTGGCCTCAATTGAGACCACTGTGAGGGTATTTATATTACGAATTCATGCTTAACTGCATTAGATATAACTTGGATGCTGGTTCAAAAATTCACGTGAAATGTCCGCGTGTATACTCCTTCATTCACGTTTTGCGTGCATGCAACTTTGTTATGCCGGTAACCGGTTGGCCACAGTGTGGGAAACCCCATTCTATCCGTGACCGATGACAAAAGAATCACTTTGCCCTTATCCTATAGGTTGCTCAGTTACAATCATTTTTACAGCGTAAGCTGTTATGAGATCACAACAGCGGCCGTTTTTGGCGCCGTAGTTGTCTGCCACCACCGGTGTCCGTAACCACTATCGCGCATATTTCAGAAAAATATGACCATGACCGAGGAGGATTCGAATCCACGTCCCTCTGCGTGGCAGTCGAGCATTCCACCACTGAGCTACGCCTGTGCTTGAAAAAGTCATTGCTAAAAGACCTAAACAGGTATAAAGCCTGCCTAGGAATTGCATTAACAAATTTAATGTTACGTGGAAAAATAGTTATACGCCACTATGCATCGCGGAAAGTGGATTGCATAACGAGTGCGAGGAACCATTTGAAAGAACACAAGAGTGCATGCTTTGTAACTCTGCACCCATTACAGAGGCATCATCAGAAACGATCTTCAACTTTCCGTAATCATTACTACAAAGTGCTGCATTACTACGTGAAGCAGTTATGTAGTATCGTGCTATGCGTCGCGCGACAGGCGACGTGCGCAGCCCCGACAGCAACCTGACTTGGCTCTTCGATATACCTGATGGCCCAATCACTTGGCGAGATCCCCAAGCGTTTACAATGGCCTCTAAGAAGGTCGCTCCCCCAGCATACGCGGTCACTGTCCTGCGATTCCGCGCAGGCCTTGCTCTTTTGTAAAGATCTGATGGATAGTCCTGTATATTGACACAAGCAGGTTATTGTAATTCGTGATTGAAACGTATGATTCACGACAATCGACCTGCAGCTACCAAGCCCTTTTCCCCGTGACGCGGTGCTACAAGAGAGAGAGAGAAATAAGGAGGGGAAGGCAGGGATGTTAACCAGTCATGAGTCCGGTTTGCTACCCTACACTGGGGGATGGGAAAAAGGGAATAAAAGTAAAGAGAAGGAGAGAGGGGGAATGCCTACAGGACAGTCCTATACAATGCGATAGGCGCTCGGCTAGGCCAGATGTTTTTAGAAAGCCCAAAAGCGCTTTCATTGCTTTCTGAGCCGTTGGTCGGTGAGGACGGTATTCTAAGATTGTCTGTTGACTAAGTGGACGATCGTCGAGCTTTGTGAAGGACTCGGTCACGGTGCTACACGGTGCTACAAATGTTACAACTTGCAGGTGATGGCATGGGAGATGGCTCGCAGTTCCAAGCGTAACGCTTCGGAAGCTGTCGACGCGCTCCTGAACCTGAGCCCGTTCGACATGCAGTCGCTACTGATGAACATCATAAGTGGTACGGAGCTGGACGACACGTCGCGCGTTCTTTCGACAATGCCTGGCTCCACCCCTGGTACTTTCAGCAGCAAGCGCAGCGAGGCTGAAGTCTTCGTGCATCTGGACACCGAAGAGCCCATGTCTGCCATGGGACCACAGGTACGGCGACTTTATAGCTACCTCTTCAATCATGACAGAAATTAAAAACGTTGAACATTTGCTGAACCGATTGAAGTAACTTTCAGTCGTTACAAATCATCGAAAGAACCGAGGTACAGGTGCGTGGCACTTACCGAACATGGTCAGCAAATTTAGCCGGTCTCTCCCGTGAACGTGTGAGTCGGATATTATCGCACCTGCGTGGATAGGTGATTCGAAATTCCGCTTCGAAAACAGCCAAAAATCGCTTGCCCTCGTGACCGTAACTAACGCGGCAGATAGTCGAAAGCTGGTGCGACTGGTATTTTCCGGTTCCATGAAGGGCGCGCCTGCGAACTATCTCGGCAGTCACGTGCCGTGTTGTGCGAGTATTGCGGCCGCCCATGGAGTGCCGCAGTGTGCCGACGAAGCGTATACACACCTTAACCACAATTAGAGGGCAATGCCATCAGACATGAGAGAATACAAACCGTTCAAGGTTAGGGCCATGACGCGCGACGACGTAATTTCTCGACGACGCATCGTCTCCTCGCCGCCTCCCCACAGCAGCTTTCGGTGCGCTCGTGGCGACGAAACAGAGAGGGGTAACATTATTGGAAGGAAAGGGTGATCTTGGATCTTCTTTGGTCGGAGCTTCATACGTGCAGGGCTCCACTGGCCTTGACTGCCCGCTGGACTTGATACGGGAGCGCTTGTTGCACCTCTGGGTCCGAGCTGGCGAGTTATGCCTCCCACTGCTCCGTACTATGGTTTAAAGTGCTACCGCTATAATATAGGATAAATCCCTTAGTTGTTTTCGCGCACCCTCACGAGACGTGGTAGAGAGTCGGCCTACTGCCTGCCGCACCATGGATGCACGGTGTGTAGCTTCAGTAGATGCAGGAAAACGTTTGTGTGAACTTTTCGAAGGTCCGCGGTCTCGTCCCCGCTGAAGGATTTGTGAGGCGTCTCGTCATATTGTCGCGTGAAGTGCTCGTGAACAAGAGTCTGACTGAGGCTCAGTTAAGGAAATGACGCTAATTTCTGCAACCCATGTCGGGAGTATAGGCTAAGATTCCGTTGGGGCAAGGGAAAGGGACTGAGAGATAGAAAGGAGAGAAAGGCCGGCCGTGGAGGGCTCCGGAAATTTTGACCACCTGGGGTTCTTTAATGTGCACTGACAACACACAGCACACGGGCCTGTGGCCTTTTCGCCTCCATCGAAAATGCGACCGCCGCATCTGGGATCGAACCCTCGTTTTTTTCTTTTCTTCTTTTTTCTTCTTCTTTTTTTTTTTTGGGGGGGGGGGGGGGGGTGGGGGGGGGGTCGCGGCCGCTCTCGTCTCTCCTCAGCTCGGTCGCATTTACAAGTCTGCCTAGCTATAGTTGGTACGGTCAAGAAATTAGAGGGACCCCCCCCCCCCCCCCCCCCCCGCCACTCGGTTACAAAACGTGCGAGCTGTAGCGTACCCTTCCATTGCTCTCGCCCCTGCGTGTCCTGGCCACTATACCAATCGATGGTGCGACGACATGAAAGTATTCGTTTTGCGCGATAACTCCTGTGACTATAGGGTTTGTAAATTTTCGAAAATTTCGGACATAGTTGCCCAGCTCGTGACAGAGCAATCGATACAGGACAATTATTGTACAGTTCTTGGATTGCCGTATATGGCGTATTTCACGAAATGGGAAATAAATAGCCAGATATGTCCATTTCGTGATATGACTATATAGTACATGCGAAAGAGATCTTTAAATCGCGTAGCCATTATTCGTGAACCTACATATTTTTCGAACAGTTTTAGGAATATTTAAAAATAATTACGCAAAAATGAACACAGAACTGGCGCAAAAGTACGATCGATTTTTTCCTCGATGTCCTGTATATAGGCTAACGAAACACGAGACCCTACGTATATATAGTGCAGCACGCGACTTCGCTCGGGGAGCGTGACTTTGCCGGCTACGTACAGCAGTAATTCGCGCTGTCTTAACGAGTACTGTGGATGCTAATGATCTTATTTTCTCCAGACGCTGTATCTACGTTTCTTAATACTAAAGAGAATGAATAAGAGGACATGAAAATTTGTTTACAGAACTGTAAAGACGGCGGTTCAATATGCGAGAACAATTATAAAAATATGCGATATTCGATTCGTTCCTGTCAGTGTTAGCTTCGCATTTGACTCGGTCCCAGAAATCTGTTGCACACCGTGTGCCCTTGACGGATGCCCGAACCTGTCGCGCCAGTATATTCTAGGCACTATACTGTCGCGGTGGGCGAAATTTGATGCGTCTCCGGCACCGCTCTCGCAGAAAAGGACGTTCACAAGGAGGAGTAAATTTCTGAATTTTTCCTCTTTGCATGACTAAATTTTTGAATTTTTCCTCTTTGCATGACTAAATTTTTGAATTTTTCCTCTTTGCATGACTAAATTTTTGAATTTTTCCTCTTTGAATGACTAAATTTTTGAATTTTTCCTCTTTACATGAAAGCGCTGGAGACGCATCGAGCTTCACATATCCACACAGCCCAGCCTTCTGCCATTCATAAGGGCGGCAGGAGATTTCGTGTGGCAACATTCGAATAGTAACGTAATGATGTAGAAAGCTGTTGCAGATACAGGGCCCACAAAAATTCCTATTTCGCTATCTGCAGCGGAATGTTTAAGTCCTACCCTTCTTTTAGCAAAAATCGGCTGTATGCGAAAGGAGTATAACCTGAAGCACAATGCACAACACGGCAAATTTGTGCCCAATACATATAACAACTTTGAAAAACGCTTTTCTTAGAGCACCGCATGCGCATATTAATCATTCTTCACCTTTCAGTTAAATCACTACCTCGTTCACGACAGGGTAATTTGTTAGTCATCTTCGCAGCTTAACAATAAGCTCAAGACCGATGCATAAAATATATCCGATCTGCTGTATAATGTCTGAGCTGCAGCAGCGCCTCCTCTACACCAAGTATAGACGAGGCGCTTGTTGGAGTTTCTATGAGGGCGAAGTAGCCTATACGGGTGTTAAATAATAAGGTTGCCAGCTTGCATTTTCCTGGCGTTAAGCAACATCTGTGAAGCAAAAGATTGTGTTAATGAACAATGTGCTGCCGACAAAGGCAAACTGCAATATTTTGTTATTAATGCAACCATATAAATGAGGAACGCAGACACATTTTTACGTGCAGCGCATTGAACACAGTGGGCGGATAAACTTTAACAGCTGGGCTGCGGGCTTGGCCCTCGGTTAGTAAGGACACTGAAAAGGGTGGAATACATGAAGGGCCGCGAAATGGTGGCGTAGTCTTTCGGCCTGAGTAATTTACCGCAGTGCTTTAATTCAAAGCTGAATAATAAATTGTCGGATTGGGCGTCATTTAATTTGATTGATTGATTGATTGATTACTGGTCAGTGTGTCGGATCATGCAATGGCAACGGGGAAAACACGTACTGTGAAACCTTTTTTATGATAGCTTTTTGCTTATGCAACATATGTTGCAAACAGTGGCCGACAGCCGACGGGTGGGGATGTGTTTTTATGTGCCGACTGCAATTTTAATCCCGAGTTATGGCTGAACAGCAGCAGGCGACGTACAGCAATTTAAAGACTCCAGAGCGCAGTTCCAGGGCTTGACCATCAGGATACGCCAAGTTTCAGTTGCCGCGATCTTCAAACTCAATTTAAGAATACAAATACTATTCAATTCGAGAAAAGGGGTTCGAGTCCATCCCTATAATTCAGCTTCTTTCCAAATGCGCAAAGGACCGTTCACGCTTTCTGGCCAGTTGTCGGTCCTAACGGCCTGAAAACGAAAAGTGAACAGGAATTGCACGATAATTGCACATCGTGGAAGAATAAACGCCGGAAATAAACCATGCGGTTGCTCTACCGCGCGTTCCTTCGAGCGCCCACGATGTCGACCTTTTATATGCGAAGCAGTGGCAGCTTATGGTCGAGCCTGTTCCGTCCCTGCGCCGTCCACACCCCCACTGCGCATCCGCAACAGCTGGCCCAAGTTCACAAGGAACGAGAACGCGCCCTCGCCCGCGAGAGACAACGCTGACGCAGGCACCGTCTGCTAGTGAGTTTCTTGATTGAAAAAACTGACTGCTCGCGCTGCACAACCGTTCACCGGCCACCCCATATATATAGGCACTGGATCTTGACCTGTAATGCAGTGCCGGTGGGAGATTTCTCTTGTGCCTAGTTGAACCGAAAGGATTCGCAGCGTGCGCGTTAACTAAAAGTTATCCGTAACTCGGTACGATCTACGACGTGGGAGCGCGGGAACGTCATAAAGACAAGGAGCATAAATGACAACGCGTGTGTAAATATGCACACACGTTGTCACTCATTTACATGCATGAGTGAGCAATGTCACGGGTGATTTGCGGTAACACCGAACGATCCCCAGCTTCGCCCACTCGTCATGGTTCACTTCGTGCAGGTGCGTGATTTTTTTGTCGTTGTTGTTGTTGTTTAGGTGACACAAGGTCTGTGGCTGCGTCGTCGTCGACTGGACGGCACGCTGAACCGAGTGCCCGTGGGATTCTACAGGCAAGTCTGGGGTATCCTGGAGCGCTGCCCAGGCGTGTGGGTGCGTGGATACTGCCTGCCCATAGGCCTCACAAGGGAGATGACGGCGGGCGAGACCAAGTTCGCACTACGCGTCGAAGAGATGCTGAACAGGGTGAGCCTTATATTACACTCGCAGAGTCCGAACCCGCCAGGAGTTGTCTTTGCCACATCTTGGAAAGGCTAACACTTTTTCAACATAGCCAGAAAACGGTGTTGATCAATCGTGGAGTACACTGGCGGTCACATTTTCGATGGAGGCGAAAATGTTAAGGCCCGTGTACTGTGCGATGTCAGTGCACCTTAAGGAACCCAGGTGATAAAAATTTCCGAAGCCCTCCACTACGACTTTCCTCTCCTTTCGCGAACACGCGAGTCAAATACGCACCAAGGACTTCGCCTGGAAAGTGCCCACTCTTCTTTCACCATATGACGTCACCCGAGGCACCGACTAATACCCCTGTCACACGAGGCAACTAAAGTGCACTTTGAGCAAGTGCACTTCGCCGCTAGTGTCATTCGCACGCTGTCACACGGGAACGTTTAGTGACACTTGCTGCGAAGTGCACTTGCAGGCAAGTGCGTTCGGCGAACTCACTTCGCGGCGACGAAGTGTGTAGCCTCGGTACCAGCGGCTTGTAAACAAATACGCTAATGCACAATGCGGCGCCCGTAGTATGTTTAAAACATTGTTTTCGTTATTAGAAGCACTGCAGTGTATTAAAACAAATCATATTTCAACAAAGAAACCTCGCTATTCTTGTCCTCGGGCAGTTTGCAGCCACGTCCGCTAGGGGAATGCACATTCCCAAAGCCACGGCCGCTGGATAAAAACGCACGTGGTGCGGCCTGCGACGTCGCCCGAAACCTGCGTGACGAGCCTAGTTCTCCGCGCCGCCGCAGCGGAGCCACTGCTACGGGACAAGCGCGCGCGGGAGGAGCCGCTGGGTCAGCATGTTTCGCGCAGCGGTGCGCTGAGAGTTTGCATTTTATTCACGCACAACCATTTATTTTCCTTTTGTCAAAATAAGATCTCTACGGTGCCTGCAAGAACGGTACGGGCATTGGGCTGCTAATAATGGACTCGCACGAGCCCGAACCGCGCACTTATATGCAGCGGGCTTCGACACTCGACCACCGTTCAATATAACTGGCAAGTGCCTTATCGCTTGCTTGAATACTTGCTTCGCTTGATGCGCTTGTTTGCTCGAGAGAAAAACCTGTTATTGATATTATTATTAATATTATTATTATTCAAAATTCCTTACAGACCCATTGAAGGGCATTGAGTAAGGGGAGCATTCGTATATACAAAACAAAAATACACAAAAATTAAATAAAAATAAAGGGAAAATATAAAAGAAACAAGACAAATATTACAAGCAGTAGAACGTTATACAATGATAAAGCTCAACAAAATTGGGTTATCACTGAATGTGTCACGGTTAGCAATGGATACAATATGTGAGAGACCGTTCCAGTGTGCAGCGGCTCCAGGTAGTGGTGATGAGTTAAATGCCTGTGTGCGACCATGAACTCGCATGAAACTACGCGCGTTGTGAATGCGTCGAGATGTGCGCAAAGGAGTATGAAGCGGCAAACTGTGAAATTTGTTACTATAAATCTACCTGTGAAATAAACACGATAGAGGAATGGCGCGGCGTTCTTCTATAGTGGCTGAAATGCAAGATCTTCGTCTTATTAGACCTTCTTAATGCCTGCATACGACTTACTGAATTGGCCAAATAACGTTCTTATATAGTCTTTTAGTTCCAGCTTTTTATAAATATGAGGCAGACATCTACGACTAAATGAACATTCAGCCGCTTTGTAGACGCGTGCTTTTATTTCTATGTAAGGACGGAACTAGTTCGGATTGGCTGATAAAAAAAAAGGTCGAGGAAGGCGGTGTCAGGCTCATTTCTTTATTTAGAAGTTACAATATGTATACATCCACGGAAAGGCGACTCGTTGCATCAAAGTCGCACCTTCCGTAACAGAGGCTTGTAAGCGAGTTTGATCCGCTCAGCAGTTGCGTTCACGTCTGCCGCAACAGTTTGCTCAGAAACACCTCACAGGTCTCCTCGGTGTGGCTTTGTTCACCCCTGTCACACGTCAGTTCCGACATATCACAATTTGGTAGAAGTGTTGATGACAAGCGCACGAACTGCCGTCGGAACAGCCGTTGGAAGCAATAGCTTGAGCTTCGTGGACTTATAGTAACCGTCAGGGAAGCGACGTGAATACACCAGCGACCTGTCATTTAGCTCGCACACGCTTCCTTTTCCAGTTATTCCCTGTCGAGAAATATTTTTTAGTCATACTTTACGGCGATTTACGTCGCAGGGAAACTTGTGGTACCGTATCTGAGGGTCCTTCCTTGCGTTTGTGCCACACAGCAGCGCGCAACAGTTGCTCGGCATAATGCCGCGCACGACCAAAATTATAGGAGGCAATGGCACAATAGAAGCACCTCGACACGTTGTAGCCACAGGGCGTGCGAGCGAGGTGCAGAATTTCGTCGACACACACAGAAAACTCGTCCCGTACTGGTTCGCAAAGAGGCCCGCGCGGCGAAAGCCGGGAGAGTTGTCCTGTAGCAGTGGCGCCCCCTCCGAAAAAGCGGCGAAAACTGTCAACTTTCGCTTCACAGCTCCGCTTTTGTTCGCCGCGCGACGTAGCAGGCCGCACCTCGTGCGTTGCTAATCGAGCGGCCGTGCCAAAGCACACTTCTGTTTCTTAAAGCCCCTCTACCTACGGAAAAGTACCGCCGTCTCTTGAACAACGCCGCTTCCTCCTCTCCTCGCCTCCGATTGGGCGGCTGCGGTCACGTGGTAGCGCGCTCACTTTTTTTCTTGGTATTTTGTTTTCTCGCCGCTCGGCGCCATGTTGGATGCGCCAAAGTGCCACTGCGCTGTGTGTTCGCCGGTCGCAAGTGCACGACGTGCGGAGTGCACGTGCACGTCTGGCTAGTTTTGTCGCGATGCCGGGTTGCTGTGCCTTTTCCTGCATACCTGTTTTTCATGTAAG
>CM023486.1:65127187-65163633 GCA_013339685.2 Hyalomma asiaticum
GACCTTGGAATACAACGAGGCGGCTTTATCCGTACCACCGTCATTTCGCAATTGTTGAGCAAGCCCGTTGATTAAAAAAAAAATCGATCAACGTACTCCGCTCACAGATTCGTTTTTTTCAGCTACTATGCATCGCAGAGCTGTCCTCGGCTGACCTACTACTACCGGTTGCTCAACCGCACCGTGCTGGCGTTCCAGACCCGGGGACCGGGCCTATACCATCGCAGAAGTACACGCACCACGCCTGGGTGCGTGCACAACGTGTACGCCGTGCTCTCCATCTGGGCCTGTAGCTCGCGTACCGTAAGAGAACCGAGCTTGACGAGACCCGCCCGCACCTACGAACTGGAGCCGTGCTGCGTCAATTGATGCGAAGTCTGCTCGCGGCCATGATGAACAAGAAAGACAAGCTCGAGAAGTTTAAGGAACGCAACAGCCCACCGACAGTCTGCACGCGAAGTACCACGCGGTCACCAAAGAAACCTGTACGGAGACGAGGAATGGGGACACCTGCAGATAGACGCGACGTCCCTCTACCTTCTCATTTTGGCTCAGATGACCGCCGCTGGCTTGCAGATTGTGTTCAGCCTCGACGAAGTCGCCTTCGTGCAGAACCTCGTGTTCTACCTCGAGAATGCCTACTGCATACCCGATTACGGTATCTGGGAGCGTGGCGACAAGACCAACCGCGGCATACGCGAGCTCAACTCGAGTTCCGTTGGCCTCGCCAAGGCTGCTATGGAGGCCATGAGCGAGCTGAACCTGTTCGGGAGTTACGGCGGTCCATCGTCCGTCATCCACGTCCTCTCGGACGAGGCCCAAGAGTGCGACGCAGTGCTGAGCTCCATGCTTCCGCGAGAGTCCAGCTCCAAGGAAGTGGACGCAGGCCTCATTTCTGTCATCGGCTTCCCCGCTTTTGCCGTGACGGACCAAGAGCTGATTGACCTCACCCGTCACACCATCGTCGACAAGCTGCAAGGTCAGTACGGATGCAAACGCTTTTTGCGCGACGGATACAAGACCGCGCGCGAGGACAAAACAAGACAGTATTACGAGGGCTGGGAACTACAGGGATTCCAAAACATTGAGTGCGAGTGGCCGCTGTTTTTCTGCTACCTGGTCATTGATGCTTGCTTCCGAGGGGACCGTATAACCATGGACGAGTACAGTGACATGCTGGAGAGGGTCTTGATTAAGACTGACGACGGGATACGGCTGGTGCCGGAGATGTACGCCGTGCAGGCCGACAGAGTGAGCAAGGAGTACGAGATGCCGGAGACCCAACCCCCGCATGCCCATCGGCCAAATTCCGTTCGTGTGGGCTCAGTCGCTGTACATCGTTAGTCGTCTCATGCACGATGAGCTCATCACGCCAGGAGAGATGGATCCGCTGAACCGCCGGCTAGGCATGCTCAAGAAGCCAGACGTCGTCGTGCAGGTTCGTGCACCTTCGGCGTGAAATACTGATCTTCTTACACCGTTCTTCATAAATTCACCGTCTATTAATTAAATGCTCGTACTTTTGACAGGAATCCGCACCCGTGAGGCGTGTAGCAAATATAGGTGCGACTGAAGGCCACATTGTGTGTTTTGTTCGTTGAAATTTCTAAAGCTCATTAGCAAAGCCTTTTCAAGAGAGACGCTCGGCCTAACCCACCACGCTTTACATTACATGCCGGTTAACGTCATTTCTTTCGGCGTCATTAACCTGCAGTATCCATGACATTAGATGGTGCGAGTCATCGCACAGTATTCGAAGTATGCAGTTAGTGTCGCCAGCCTGGGATCGGCAACTTATTTGTATCCCGTTATTTTCAGTAAGGCAAGATGTATACAAGGCATGTTTTTTCACTCACAGGTCGTTCTCCTGGCCGAGACCTCTGTTCTGCGCGATCGTTTTGCCGAGTTGTATCCAAGCATACAGAAACTCAACGAAGTGCAACCGATCGAAGTATTGCCTGGGCGGGTGCTCGGGCAGCTGTATTCGCATCTCGGTCAAAATCGAAAGATGGGTCTATCTGGACGTTTTGGCACCGACGTTGGCCTTCTAGCAACCAGCAAGATCTACAGCCTCCAGGACCACCTATTTGTCTTCACACCGCAGAACTTGGACAGTGAGGTGTTCCACCTAGTTAACGATGTCGACCTGTTCGTCAGTACACTGCGCTCGGACATAGCCGTGCTACGGTCCCAGTGGCACATTCAAGGCCGGCCCACCATGGTTGTGATATTGAGGCAGCGCCACCTGATACACAACAGGCCTCCAGCCTCGCTGCGTCAGACCATCAAAAAACTGGCGTCCGGCTACATCAACGGGACGCGTGTTTGCTTGGGAAACCTGCAGGACTTCATGAGCACATCGTGCATAGCCAGCCTGGACTTCCTGTGCAACTACGAAGACGGCGATGCCGATAATCTGCACATCTCTGTCCAGGACTACCTGGACAAGACGATCACCAACGCCGCCCTTCTCCGTTCAGGGGTAGCACCTAAGCAGGTCCTGTCTGGTTCGTGCAGTGCCGGAGCGCGCCGGAAGCTTGCTGTTGCCGGCATCATCAAGCGCAGTCGTTCAATATCGCTTCAGGACAGCTCGGCCGGCGGCGCGGGTACAGCTGGAATACTCTCGCCGGAACAGGGGTCAATAATGTCTTCGCCCATGATGTCCCGCCGGAGCTCGATTAGCGAAGAGTCAGCACCTCCTGTTGTCGACGCCGCCACCGAGCTCCAGCTCGACAAAGTGGCCGAGACGGAGCTGGTGAACACACTGCGCGAGACCGATTCTCTTGAAGAACAGGGGGACATCCTTCACTACCTGGCTATGCGAAAGGGCCTTGGCTGGGACACTGGCCTCGGCAAGCCGCACACGGTGATCACAGTGCGGGCACTGTTCCAAGAGTTTTACGAGCGCGCCTGCGAGGAACACCAGTGGGGCCTTGTGCGACACTTCGCCAGTTACCTCGGCAAGCGGGTCGAGGACCTGGCCAAGACAGTCACGGACCTGCTGGTGCGACAGAAGCAGGTGACCGTGGGTATGCCGCCGAATAACGAAGAGGTGATCACCCGGCCCCTGTCCACCAAGGAACTGCGCGCCATCATCATGCGGGTGCACAAGGGCGACCAGAGCACGGCCATGCTGACCCAGGAGATTCTCGCGTACCTGGCCCTTTTCATACGCACTAACCCGGACCTGTTCCGCGAGATGCAACGTCTCCGAGTAGGGCTCATCATACAGGTTAGTAATGACATGCGGCTTCGCAGGTTTAAACAAATGCGATAAGCGAAGTTTACCGAGTTAGCAACGAGCGATGTAAAGAAAATTTTTTTGAGAATGTCGCTTGTTCTAGAGTACACTTCTAGTCATGTTATATTAGAATTGGGATAGTGGACGCGGTTGATGGTGAAGAGCATTGAACAATGCAAACACATAGAATGAAGAAATTAGACAACTTGAGCGCCCCAGTCATCTGGTTCATTCGTCCCTTAGCGCTATTTCTATATGACAATACAGGTCTGATATCTTCGATCTTGGCCTCAATTGAGACCACTGTGAGGGTATTTATATTACGAATTCATGCTTAACTGCATTAGATATAACTTGGATGCTGGTTCAAAAATTCACGTGAAATGTCCACGTGTATACTCCTTCATTCACGTTTTGCGTGCATGCAACTTTGTTATGCCGGTAACCGGTTGGCCACAGTGTGGGAAACCCCATTCTATCCGTGACCGATGACAAAAGAACCACTTTGCCCTTATCCTATAGGTTGCTCAGTTACAATCATTTTTACAGCGTATAAGCTGTTATGAGATCACAACAGCGGCCGTTTTTGGCGCCGTAGTTGTCTGCCGTCACCGGTGTCCGTAACCACTATCGCGCATATTTCAGAAAAAAATATGACCATGACCGAGGAGGATTCGAACCCACGTCCCTCTGCGTGGCAGTCGAGCATCCCACCACTGAGCTACGCCTGTACTTGAAAAAAGTCATTGCTAAAAGACCTAAACAGGTATAAAGCCTGCCTAGGAATTGCATTAACAAATTTAATGTTACGTGGAAAAATAGTTATACGCCACTATGCATCGCGGAAAGTGGATTGCATAACGAGTGCGAGGAACCATTTGAAAGAACACAAGGGTGCATGCTTTTTAACTCTGCACCCATTACAGAGGCATCATAACTTTCCGTAATCATTACTACAAAGTGCTGCATTACTACGTGAAGCAGTTATGTAGTATCGTGCTATGCGTCACGCGACAGGCGACGTACGCAGCCCCGACAGCAACCTGACTTGGCTCTTCGATATACCTGATGGCCCAATCACTTGGCGAGATCCCCAAGCGTTTACAATGGCCTCTAAGAAGGTCGCTCCTCCAGCATACGCGGTCACTGTCCTGCGATTCCGCGCAGGCCTTGCTCTTTTGTAAAGATCTGACGGATAGTCCTGTGTATTGACACAAGCAGGTTATTGTAATTCGTGATTGAAACGTGTGATTCACGACAATCGACCTGCAGCTACCAAGCCCTTTTCCCCGTGACGCGGTGCTACAAATGTTACAACGTGCAGGTGATGGCATGGGAGATGGCTCGCAGTTCCAAGCGTAACGCTTCGGAAGCTGTCGACGCGCTCCTGAACCTGAGCCCGTTCGACATGCAGTCGCTACTGATGAACATCATAAGTGGCACGGAGCTGGACGACACGTCACGCGTTCTTTCGACAATGCCTGGCTCCACCCCTGGTACTTTCAGCAGCAAGCGCAGCGAGGCTGAAGTCTTCGTGCATATGGACGCCGAAGAGCCCATGTCTGCCATGGGACCACAGGTACGGCGACTTTATAGCTACCTCTTCAATCATGACAGAAATATTTGCTGAACCGATTCAAATAACTTTCAGTCGTTACAAATCATCGAAAGAACCAAGGCATGGCACTTACCGAACATGGTCAGCAAATTTAGACGGTCTCTCCCGTGAACGTGTGAGTCGGATATTATCGCACCTGCGTGGATTGGGGGTTCGAAATTCCGCGTCGAAAACAGCCAAAAATAGCTTGCCCTCGTGGCCGCAACTAACGCAGCAGATGGTCGAAAGCTGGTGCGACTGGTATTTTCCGGTTTCATGAAGGGGCGCGCCTGCGAACTATCTCGGCAGTCACGTGCCGTGTTGTGCAAGTATTGCGGCCACCCATGGAGTGCCGCAGTGTGCCGACGAAGCGTGTACACACCTTAACCACAATTAGAGGGCAATGCCATCAGACCTGAGAGAGTACAAACCGTTCAAGGTTATGGCCATGACGCTCGACGACGTAATAGGCTCCTCGCCGCCTCCCCACAGCAGCAGCTTTAGTGCGCTCGTACTGACGAGAGAGAGAGAGAGAGGAGTTACATTATTGGAAGGAAAGGGAAAGGGTGATCTTGGAGCTTCTCTTGTAGGGGCTTCATACGTCCAGGGCTCCATTGGCCTTGACTGCCCGCTGGACTTGATAGAGGAGCGCTTGTTGCACCTCTGGGTCCGAGATCGCGAGTTCTGCCCCCCCCCCCCCCCCACTACCATATAGGTTTAAAGTGCTGCCGATATAACAGGATAAGTTCCTTGGTTTTTTCGGGCACCCTCACGAGACGTGGAAGATAGTTAACCTATATACCGCCGCACCATGGATGTACGGCGTGTAGTCTCAGTAGATGCAGGAAAACGTCTGTCTGAACTTTTCGAAGATCCACGGTCTCGTCCCCGCTGAAGGAATTGTGAGGCGTCCCGTCATATTGTCTCGTGAAGCGCTCGTGAACAAGAGTCTGAGGCTCAGTTAAGGAAAGGACGCTAATTTCTGCAGCCCTTATCGGGAGTATAGGCTAAGATTCCGTGGGGGCAACGGAAAGGGACTGAGAGATAGAAAGGAGAGAAAGGCCGAAGTGGAGGGCTTCGGAAATTTTGACCACCTGGTTCTTAACGTGCGCTGACAACACACAGCACACGGGCCTCTGGCATTTTCGCATCCATCGAAAATGCGACCGCCGCGGTCGGGATCGAACACGCGTTTTTTTGGGTGGCAGCCGCTCTCGTCTCTCCTCAGCTCGGTCGCATTAACAAGAATCTCCCTAGCTGTAAATGGAATTAGAGGCAACCCCCCCCCCCCGTCCCCGCCTTTCGGTTACAAAATGCGCGAGCTGCAGCATGCCCTTTCATTGCTCTCGAGCCCTGCGTGTCGTGGCCACTATCTAGACCAATCGATGGTGCGGCGAAAGTATTCGTTTCAAGCGATGGGACTCCTTTGACTATAGGGTTAGAAAATTTTCACAAATTTCGGACATATTTGCCCAGCTCCTGACAGAGCAATACAGGGCAATTATTGTACAGGCGTATTTCACGAAATGCCAAATAGCCAGATATGCCCAATTCGTGATATGACCATGTATGGTACATGCGAAAGTGATCTTTTAATCGACTAGCCGTTATTTCTGAACCAGTATATTTTTCGAATAGTTTTAGGAATATTTAAAAATAATTACACAGAAATAAACGCAAAACTGGCGCAAAAGTACTATCGATTTTTTTCATCGGTGTCATGTATATAGGCGCGAAACACGAGACCCTACGTATATAGTGCAGCACGCGACTTCGCTCGGGGAGCGTGACTTTGCCGCGGCTACGTACAGCATTAATTCGCGCTTTCTTCAGCATCACTGTGCATGCCAATGATCTTTTCTCCAGACGCTGTATTTACGTTTCTTAATACTAAAGTAATGAATCAGAGGACGCGAAAATTCATTTACAGAACTGTAAAGACGGCGGTTCATTATACGAGGAGCTTAGCACACCACGTGAACCGCACGCCACTTGAGCCGCGTTCGCTGCGCCTTTAAAGGGACCGACAACCAATTTTAAAGTATATACTACCTGTTTTCTTTATTTCAACGGAAAGCTTACTGGTCAGTGTGTCGGATCAGGCAATGGCAACGAGGAAAACACTGTGAAACATTTTTAAACCAATTTTTTGCCTATGGAGTCTCATACGCAACACATGTTGCAAAGTGGCCGACAGCCGTCCGGTGGGGATGCGTTTTTATGCACCGACTGCAGTTTTAAACACGAGTTATAGCTGAACAGCAGCAGGCGACGTACAGCAGTTTCAAGACTCCAGAGCGCAGTGCCAGGGCTTGACCACCAGGCTACGCCACGTTCCAGCTGCCGCGATTTTCAAACTCAATTTAAGAATACAAATTCTATTCAATTCTATAAAAGGTGTTCGATTCAATCATTATAGTTCAGCTTCTTTCCAAATGTGCAAAGGACCGTTCACGCGTTCTGGCCAGTTGTCGGTCGCTTTAGCGGCCTGAAAAAGAAAAGTGAACAGGAATGGCACGATAATTGCACAGCGTGGAAGAAGACACCCCGAAAATAAACCGTGCGGTAGCTCTACCATGCGTTCTTTCGAGCACCCACGATGTCGACCTTTTTTGTTTAGGCGACACAAGGTTTGTGGCTGCGTCGCCGTCGACTGGACGGGACGCTGAACCGAGTGCCCGTGGGATTCTACAGGCAAGTCTGGGGTATCCTGGAACGCTGCCCAGGCGTGTGGGTGCGTGGATACTGCCTGCCCATAGGCCTCACAAGGGAGATGACGGCGGGCGAGACCAAGTTCGCACTACGCGTCGAAGAGATGCTGAACAGGGTGAGCCTTACATTACACACGCAGAGTCCGAACCCGCCAGGACTCGTCTCACATCTTGGAAAGGCCAACACTTTTTCAACGTAGCCAGAAAACGGTGTCGATCAATCGTGATCAATCGATCAAAATGGAGGCGAAAATGTTAGAGGCCCGTGTACTGTGCGATGTCAGTGCACCTTAAGGAACCCCAGGTGATCAAAATTTCCGGAGCCCTCCACTACGGCTTTCCTCTCCTTTCGTGAACATGCGAGTCAAATACGCACCAAGAACTTCGCACTTTGGTTTGAAACACAGCCTGGAAAGCGCCCACTATTCTTTCATCATATGACGTCACCCGAGGCAGCGACTAAGCCGCTTTCGACAGAAATATAGCTTTCGATGATTTCATTATTGCGAAAAAGATCATCTGACAAGTTCTGTTTGTTCGTTTTCAGTTCAACAACAACAAAAAAAGTGTGCATCTCTAAAGAGCAACGAAAAGAGTCAAGTGACTTAGTCGGTGCGACATGTGACGTCACATGTTGAAAGAAGAGCAGGTGCCTTCCAGCTGTTCGAACCTAAAATGCGAATTCCCTGGTGGGTGTAGTGCAATACGATTTGGCTCACATCTTCACGAGGGTCTACACGAATGATCTGCACCGTTTTCTGGCTGTGTAAAAAAGGTGTTGCAGGCCACCCTTAATAAAGGATTGAATCAGGGACACCCGATGTGTTCAATGTCGTTCACGCTATGTTAGGCTCTTGTATGTTGTCACGATTACGCAACACATGCCGAGTTGAAAACGGCTCCCTGAAGACACAGAAATCTTAATTTAGACGTCGTGCGTGGTGTATACACGAATCATGGCCGTCGTGAAGTTGCAGTCAAACCCGGTTATAACGAATTGCACGACTTGCCATAATTTGTTCGATATATCCTGTATTTCGCTACATAGCCGGACCCGCTTTTAACGAATTCCGGTACTATAGTTTGTTATACAGAATTCTAGTCTCGTACGAAAACGCACAAACCAAAGTTTTTCTTTTTGTTAGTTTTTTTTCCCCTTGAAAACTCTGCGCTCGGCTTTTGCCATCAAGAACACGATGCCACCGATACCTGCATGCATTCCGCGATCGACTGAAAAGTACCGGCTGCGTGGCGATAACGCAAAGGAAGCCATATAAATGACGATTACTGCTGTGTGGTAGAAATGCTTTCCAAATGCTTAATCTTTTACAGCAAAGCTGTCCTAAGTCGATTGTTCGCCGTGCGCCAAATTAACGCTGGAGGGAAAAGCAGATCTTCTCCTGCCCTCCTGCGGCAAGAGCGGGAGTGTCTACCGTCCTTCATCGATTTCCCGTTTTTTTACCACGATAGAAAGCGCACCATTCGAGGTGTGCAAGGTTGCTGTGGTTTTGCACGAGAAGTAGGCAGAAATTTTCCAGTTTTTTCGGCAGTTTCCTTTTCACTTCATGTCCCTTCAAACGGCAAGTCCGGCGATTTTTCAGTGTCAGTGGATCTAAATGAAATTTTCAATATATGGTCTCGTCAGTACTGTAATATTATATGGCATGCCAGGTAGTTGCACGCTAATTAAATTTTCCTTAAGAATTTTTTTTTTGAATTAGTGAATTCCCATTCGGGCCACCCCGCGGTGATGCTACAGCGCTTAAATCGTCGCTGTCAAGTTCGCATCGCCGGATGACATCGCCGCCTTCATATTTAGGGCACCAGCTCCATATTTCCGATGGCGGGGCGGGGGGCTGCGACATCATCGTTAATTCAGTTATTTAAAATTATTGGCGAGTTTCTGAAGATATTTAACCACCCTGCCTGCTACAGTACTGCCAGCCCCGTTGGAAAACAGCGATATAAGAATATGGTAGAAAAAAAAGAAGCCACTGGAGTTCCCCTTTAATTAATGCTTTTGCCCTAGTAAACCACCAACTGTAGCCGCACGTTCGTGCAGGTTCCAGAGCCCGAGTACCGGCAGCTGCTGGTTGAGGCTTTGATGGTGATTAGCCTGGTCGTGGAGAACGACTTGGTGAGCGACTTCAAGATGCCCATCGATGTCGAGTCCGTGGTGCAGCGGGCCCACGGGTTCTTCCTCGAGGACCAACTGCACTGCAAAGGCGATGCCACGCTGTGTTGCGTGACTGACCCCACCGTCAGTCCCATCGCGCCCTGCCAGCCGATCGTTGGCATCTGCCAGCACTTCTATGACTCGGCGCCCAGCGGGTGCTACGGCACCATGTGCTATCTGCTGCGTGCCGTCGCCTACAGCATGCCGGACCTCAATATCACCGCGCTTGACTGCATGCCCTCGTGACTGGGGTTCCGAAGATTCGCCATTTCGTTTTATTTGCTCTTTTGTGTCAGCCTCAACTTCGAATTTGATTGGACGAATTACATGTGCGGCGCTTAGCGAAAACCGGTGCTTTGGGTATCACTTTTGTTAGACACGGCGTTCAGCCACAGTGCAGGCTGATGCTGTAAGCAGAAGGGTCAATTACGGGGAGAACGTCCCCCGGCCCCCATGCCACACACTCCTACTGCTGACAATAACATACCCTACCTCCCAAATATCGAGGTATACCAAGTGAACTCGTGAAGTCAATTCATGAAATCGATCCAACAATGGTAAACAGGTACGAAATGCCACAGTTGGAGGTAGAACCCATACAAAAGAAACCCTGCAGATCCCACACACTGTGGGAATCTGTGTCATGTGAAGCAGTCACTGAGGAAATTGCGTCTGACAAGTTGTTTGGCATTCAGCTAGCTGCTACAAGCAGGATGAAGGCTTTTGTGCACAGCACATGTACCAATTCATGAGTGTGGTTAACATGAGCTAATTGGGAACGTCGACAGCTCCGTGGCGACTGGATGGCAGGTCATGGTACGATGTAATGGAACTCGCAAAAAAGCAAACATCTGTTTTGTTGAAGAAAAATGCACTATACGGTGTGTTTATGTGCCACTATAAGCAATGTTTGTTGAAGTATTCCTTGGTATCAAGCAAAGTTGCACAAAAGCATACCACATGTCAGCAGGACATTTGTATTGCTACGATAGTGCTTATCACACATTAAAGGTGAAATTCCTTAATCAAAAGAAGAGGCGTGCAGGACACGGACACAAGGAGAGCAGTGAACACCACGAACGCCGACTAACAACTGATGCACAGCACAGAGGCGAAAAAGAAAGTTGAGCGAGTTACCAACTCGCTCAACTTTCTGTCCTTTTGTGAAATTCCTGTTGCATAAACACCACTGGTGCAATAGGTTCACTATATTACTGAGCGGGTGAAGCCGCCATAGCACAGTAGTAACGTGCTTGCTTGGCACCTCGAGGGATCCATGTTCGATACCACTATAAAGCTTTGTAGCTTGCGTGTGTGTATGCGTGCTTGTTATGTCTACATTTCAAATGCAACCTCCGATAAACGGTGTTCCTTTGTCGTCTTAAGAGCGCAGCTCTTTGAGCCAGCCATCATGCGTCAACCTCAGATAGAGAAATGTCGGCCGACCCCGGACGCAGTGCACCGAGGCGAGGTGCAGAAAACTTGAGACGCCGCTCAAAGTTGTGGGTATGATCCCCGCAGCCAAGGCGCATCATATGTCTATTTACTGCAGCTCCGCTGTTTAGTATGTCAGTTTTAGCTGGTCCTTGGTTGACAGACAGGTTCCACAAGATTCACCTGCATTTCGTGGGCCCAGTGCTGCTGATATAAGCCACAAGTGATTGCAGTGTGGTTAATCATAATGTAAATGATGAGTATATCATTTTTGTCATGTATTTATGCCCTACCTCCCCAATATCAAGGTATACCAGGTGAACGAGGCAATTATGAGAGCACAGAGATGTAGGCGGCTAGATAGATACAGTAAAGTGACTCAAGTTTACCAAGAAATGCTTCACATTTAATATCTGCATGCACAAAAAGGAGATAAGTTCATGGAAGTGATGTTTAGCAGAGAGCTTGGCAAAAGATCAGTGATGTTCAGTGTGAAATAAGATGTTATGCTGAACAAAAGTTTTCCATCCCATCCAGATCGTGACACTCTGAAAATAGCGATAGCTTCAATACACAGGGAGAGCACAAATGAGATTTTGAGATTTTGTAAGATTCAGTGCATCTTACACCATTGACAAATATGAAATGCCATCTGGATTTTGTGGAGTCTTGTTTACAAGCCCAGCAGCGAGTCAGTTGAAATGGAATTGGGAGCAGTGTTAAATGCAACGTACTTGTGGCTCTCATAATTTGCGTGGTGCATCACAAGACTATCATCATCATTAGTTCAGATCCCCAAAAGTGTGGCAGTCGTGTGTGCGTGCTGCTTATCTTGCGCACAGGGCCTCAGCCCATTACTACACTGGCAAAACTGTGGCTGGCAAGTGCACGTGTTCAAGCAGAAGAAAAGATAAAGATAGCGTGTGTTGATTTGTCCGAAGCACAGCATCTTGCAAAGCTGTATGTATGTGCATAGCTTCGCACCATGAGGGCATGCGTCCTTGTGATGGCGTACGGCTATGCAGGAATAAATAGTGTAGCATTGCAAAGGGGTGGGACGGCATCAAGCCGAGACTGCACATACCACGTTTGCCATCAGCTTCACTGTTTCGCTAGCCTTAAACCACTAGTGCAAGCTTTCCTTTTTTTTTTTTTGGTGCAGCAAAATTTAAAGAGGAAAGAAAATGTTTATAGAAGTTATGCTTGGCAGAAAGCTTGGCGAAAGATGAGCGGTGTTCATACTGAACACCGCTGATCGCTTGCAGTCAATGCATGAAATCGATCGAACAAAGGTAGCCAAGTATGTAATGCCACAGTTATATACAGAAATATCTACATGCACAAAAAGAGATAAGATAAAGTTTATGGAAGTTACGCTTGGCAGACAGCTTGGTGATAATTGGCCATGTTCATTTTAGGGGCGAAGCTCCTTAAGGCGTGGGTCGTGCGTCCCCGATGTATGTAGTAGTAGTAGTAGTAGTAGTAGTAGGTAGCCACCGGCGCGTGCCTGCCGGGAGGCACGCACGCACCGAGGGCGAGAGACAGCGTTGACGCAGGCAGCGTCTCCTAGCGAGTTTCTTGATTGAGAAATACCAACTGCTCGCGTTGGAGAAGCGTTCACCGGCAACCCATATATATATATATATATATATATATATATATATATATTGCAACGAGGCTATGCAGTGGGGAACGAAGCAGACACAACCGACGAAGACGAAGCTTGCTGATTGTCTCGCGCTCGGGCTCCATCTTGTATGCCCACCTTCGGCCTTCTGTACATATCCTGTCAATATATCGTCAAGCGTCTTTTCTCCCGTAATATTTTGGTGGAGAGTGCGGGTTTCCCAAGCCTCAACACGGATTTACGCAGCGGACGCTCATTGGCATCACCTGCAATGCCAGCCGAAGGCGAGCACGAGAATGTTCCGGCCGGAGCACCAGCCGTGCCTCAACCAGCGGCCCCAAATCGACCCGTCGTCGTCACACAACCGCGTGACCCAGGTACCTTTTCCGGCACCGACAACACCGACGTTGAAGAATGGCTTCAGCTATACGAACGGGTGAGCACGGGCAACTATTGGGACCCTACCCTTATGCTAGCAAACATCATATTCTACCTGACGGGCACCGCACAAGTATGGTTTTTGAATCATGAGCAAGAAATCACGAGCTGGGACGTGTGCAAGCAAAAACTAATTGATCTATTCGGCAAGCCCATTGGACGCCGTCGTGCTGCGCAGAAAGAACTCGCATGCCGTGCTCAGACTTGTACAGAGTCCTATGTGACATATATTCAAGACGTCCTCGCACTTTGTCGCAAAGTCGACGATAATATGCCAGAAACGGAGAAGGTTGCGCATATTCTCAAGGGTATCGCGGATGACGCCTTTACACTTTTGGTTTTCAAGAGTTCATCGACAGTGCAAGAAGTCATAAATGAATGCCGACGCTTTGAAGATGCCAAAAGCCGTCGCATTACTCCAACCTTTTCCCGTCTTCCCAACACGGCTGCAACATCTACTTGCGAGGACATCCGCGTTCCGCCCATTCCTGCTGCATCGGACAACATTACGCGCATCGTCCGCCGAGAGATTGAAGCTGCCTCCCCTATTCCGCTTCAGGTGCGCACCACCGATGATTCCCAAGCCACTATTTCACTCATCCAGACGGTTGTGCGTCAGGAATTAGCGAACGCGGGTTTACAGACAGTTTGCCCAGTCAACAGGCCCGACTGCCGTCCACCAACAGCACCTGAGCTACCCAGGAGCCCATACGTTCGCCCCCGCTACCAGAATTCTCCAGAATGGCGCACATTCGATGACAAACCCATCTGCTTCAATTGTGGACGTGCTGGACATATTTCCCGCCATTGTCACAATGTTTGGACCTCGCAACCTTGGCCGAATTATCGAAGCACCCGACGGCAAAGTCCCCGATACCCGGTACACAATGACGACAACATCGCTCCACCATCACGTCCAGCACGACCATACCGCTCCCCTTCACCATCGCAACAGCCTCGCTCATCCCTGCGCCGTCGCTCTCCTTCTCCCGCCTACACCCGCCGCTCCTCGGAAAACTGACGGGCGCAGCTCCGAGAGGTGAGCCTGCCATGACGACCCGACCCGGAATTCCTCTGCCTACACTTCCTGGACATAACAACCTCATTAACGTAGACGTAGACGGTGTACCTGTAACCGCACTCATCGATACCGGCGCCCACATATCCGTTATGAACTCGAACCTCCGCTCTCGACTGAAAAAAGTTCTTACTCCTGCTCCGATCCCTGTCGTCCGCGTAGCCGATGGAGCAACCCCGGCTGTTTCTGGGTTATGTACCGCTCGTGTCACTGTTGCTGGACGCCACACTTCTGTTTTGTTTTACGTCTTGAACCGCTGCTCACATGAAGTCATTTTAGGGCTTGATTTCTTATCGGCACATTCGGCTGTTATCGACTGCTCTGCGGGTATTGTTCAGCTCACTTTACCTCAGGCCGTGGAACCTCCAGATCCTGCGCCGAGTCGGCTGTGTTCCGCCGATTACGTTCGCCTACCACGTCTAGCTGTCACTTACATCGACGTCTCTTCAGACCCTCCCGTGGAGGACGGAGATTACATCGTGTCGCCAAACGCTACCGTGTTCTGTTCCCAAAATGTCATGTTCCCGTACTCAGTCATCAGCATCAACGACAATGCCGCACGCCTACCTATTGTGAACTTTGGAGTATGCCCTCAAGTGCTACCCCAGGGTATCTCTCTTGCGACCCTAGCCCCAGCCCGCGACTGTCATGTTTCCGCCTTAGGTGATTCTTCGTCGTCTCCTTCCAGTATTGATTCCGACTCCGCCACGTTCGACAACATAACGAAGATGATCGCCACTGACCTTCCGCCCGATCACGTCGACGCCCTGCGTCGCCTGCTCTTGTCCTACCAGGATATTTTTGATCTGAATGACCGACCACTGGGTCAAACAGCAGTCGTGAAGCATCGGATTCACACTGGCGATGCCAAACCCATACATCGACGTCCCTATCGTGTTTCCGCTACTGAACGCCAAGTGATACAGAAGGAAGTCGACAAAATGCTTGCCCGTGACATTATCGAACCTTCCTCGAGCCCTTGGGCTTCTCCTGTAGTACTTGTTAGAAAGAAGGACAACAGCTGGCGCTTTTGCATTGACTATCGGAATCTTAACCAAGTAACGAAAAAGGATGTGTACCCGTTGCCTCGGATCGATGATGCCCTTGACTGTCTCAGTGGCGCCAAGTATTTTTCTTCGATAGACCTTCGTTCTGGCTATTGGCAGATTTCGGTAGACGACATGGATCGCGAGAAGACTGCCTTTATTACGCCTGATGGACTCTATCAATTTAAAGTGATGCCATTCGGGCTATGCAACGCTCCCGCTACATTCGAGCGAATGATGGACGCCCTTCTCCATGGCTTAAAGTGGTCAATCTGCCTATGCTACCTTGATGACGTTATTGTATTTTCGTCGACCTTTGACACACACCTCGAACGTCTCTCTACGGTTCTTTCCGTTTTCCGCAAGGCAGGACTTCAGCTCAACTCAACGAAATGCCACTTCGGCCGCCGGCAGCTCACTGTGCTCGGGCACCTTGTCGATTCTTGCGGCGTTCGTCCCGATCCGGAGAAAATTCGCGCCGTCAAGGATTTCCCTGTGCCGACATGCCCCAACGATGTTCGAAGCTTTGTAGGCCTCTGCTCCTATTTTCGCAGATTCGTGCGCAATTTCGCCGACATCGCACGCCCTCTCACGGACCTTCTTAGGAAAGACGCGAGTTTTGTCTGGGGCCCTGAACAAGCAAGTGCATTCGCTGAGCTCACAATGCGACTGACGTCGCCACCAATTCTCGGCCACTTTGATGCGTCCTCTCCCACGGAAGTTCGCACCGACGCCAGCGGCCACGGTATTGGCGCTGTCCTGGCACAACGACAGCATGGCTGCGATCGTGTCATTGCGTACGCTAGCCGTCTTCTGTCCGCAGCGGAACGCAATTACTCCATCACCGAGCGAGAATGCCTTGCCCTCGTTTGGGCAGTGGGTAAATTTCGCCCCTACCTCTACGGACGACCTTTCACAGTAGTCACCGATCACCACGCCCTTTGCTGGCTTTCGTCCTTAAAAGATCCTACTGGACGTCTCGGCCGGTGGGCTCTACGCCTACAAGAGTTCTCCTACACAGTAGTGTATAAGTCAGGCCGACTCCATGTGGACGCTGATTGTTTGTCACGTCATCCAGTTGACCCTCCAGACGTTCCCGCGACCGGAGAGTCTACCTGCGTCGTGGCGCTTTCCGCATTTGACGACATCGCCTATGAGCAACGTCGTGACCCTTATCTGAGAGACATAATACTAAGCTTGACTGGCCCTACTTCACCCTCTTCGCGTATCTTTGTCTTGAAGGATGGCATATTATACCGTTACAACATGCACCCCGACGGACAGGAACTGCTGCTGGTCGTTCCCAAGCAGATGCGCCAAACTGTACTCGCCCAGTTGCACGACGCTCCTACCGCTGGCCATCTGGGCGTCTCAAGGACCTATGACCGCGTTCGCCGTCGTTTCTTCTGGCCCGGTCTTTACCGTTCTGTTTCCCGTTACGTCGCCGCCTGCAAACCATGTCAGCTCCGCAAAAAACCAGCGGCTCTACCAGCTGGCCGTCTTCAGCCCATTGAAATACCATCTGAACCATTCTTTCGGGTTGGTCTTGATCTCCTTGGCCCTTTTCCTCTATCGCTCAGTGGTAAAAAGTGGATAGCCGTTGCTACGGACTACACCACCCGCTATGCGATCACAAGAGCTCTCCCTACCAGTTGTGCAACTGACGTGGCTGATTTCCTCCTCGAAGATGTCATACTTCATCACGGTGCTCCCCGACAACTGCTTACAGACCGAGGCCGCTATTTCCTTTCACAGGTTGTCCACGACCTCTTGGGCTCCTGCGCTACGAAGCACAAATTTACAACGGCTTACCACCCCCAGACCAACGGCCTCACAGAGCGGCTCAATAGAACTATCACAGATATGCTTGCCATGTACGTTTCTGCTGATCACCGTGACTGGGATGCCGCTCTGCCTTTCATTACATTCGCTTACAATACCTCCCGCCATGACTCTGCTGGTTTCTCACCATTTTTCCTCTTGTATGGACGCGACCCAATCCTGCCTTTTGACACGCTCCTCCCCGCCGTTCTTGACACCACGTCGGAATACGCCCAGGACGCGATCACTAGAGCAGCAGAGGCACGTGAAATTGCTCGCCTGCGGCTGACCACTTCCCAGGAAAAGCAACGTCGCATCTATGACGCTCGCCACCGCGATGTGCACTTTAATCCTGGCGACCTTGTACTTCTTTGGAAACCAGCACGGCAAGTTGGTCTATGTGCGAAGTTGATGTCTCCATATTCAGGCCCGTACCGTATCCTACGCCAAGTGACCGACGTGACGTACGAGATACGACCTCTCGATGCTCCCACGGCGCGATCATCCTCTGACATCGTCCACGTCACCCGTCTCAAGCCCTATCACCCGACCCTACCGAGCGCCGGGTCGGCGCCTTCGCCGCCGGGGGTCATGCAACGAGGCTATGCAGTGGGGAACGAAGCAGACACAACCGACGAAGACGAAGCTTGCTGATTGTCTCGCGCTCGGGCTCCATCTTGTATGCCCACCTTCGGCCTTCTGTACATATCCTGTCAATATATCGTCAAGCGTCTTTTCTCCCGTAATAATATATATATATATATATATATATATATATATATATATATATATATATATATATATATATTATATATATATATAGGCACTGCATCTTGACTTGCAATGAAGTGCTGGTGGGAGATTTCACTTGTGCATTGTGCATAGTTGAACCGTCAGGATTCG
Organism: Hyalomma asiaticum; assembly: GCA_013339685.2. Lineage (NCBI taxonomy): Eukaryota > Metazoa > Arthropoda > Arachnida > Ixodida > Ixodidae > Hyalomma > Hyalomma asiaticum. Next base: position 65,145,260 of record CM023486.1, read on the forward strand.
TAGCATGCGCGAGAATGTTTAATAAACTACTGATGAGTATATCATTTTTGTCATGTATTTATGCCCTACCTCCCCAATATCAAGGTATACCAGGTGAACGAGGCAATTATGAGAGCACAGAGATGTAGGCGGCTAGATAGATACGGTAAAGTGACTCAAGTTTACCAAGAAATGCTTCGCATTTAATATCTGCATGCACAGAAAGGGGATAAGTTCATGGAAGTGATGTTTAGCAGAGAGCTTGGCAAAATATCAGTGATGTTCAGTGTGAAATGAGATGTTATGCTCAACCAAAATTTTCCATCCCATCCACATCGTGACACTCTGGAAAGTAGCAATAGCTTCAATATACAGGGAGAGCACAGATGAGATTTTGAGATTTTGTAAGATTCAGTGCGTCTTATACCATTGACAGAAATAAATATGAAATGCCATCTGGCTTTTGTGGAGTCTCATTTACAAGCCCGAGGGCGAGTCAGTTGAAATTGAACTGGGAGCAGTTTTAAATGCGAAGTATTTCTGGCTCTCATAATTTGTGTGGTGTATCACAAAACTATCATCAGGACCCCAAAAGTGTGGCGGTTGTGCATGCATGCTGCTTATCTTGCGCACAGGGCCTCAGCCCATTACTACACTGGCAAAGCTGTGGCTGGCAAGTGCATGTGTTCAAGCAGAAGAAAAAGAAGATAAAGATAGCGTGTGTTGATTTGTCTCAAGCACAGCATCTTGCAAAGCTGTGTGTTTGTGCATAGCTTCGCACCACGAGACCATGCGTCCTTGCGATGGCACACAGCTATGCAGGAATACATGGTGTAGTATAGCAAAGGGGTGGGACGACATCAAGCCGAATCTTCACTGTTTCTCTAGCCTTGAACCACTAGTGCAAGCTTTCTCTTTTTTTTTTTTTGAGCAGCAAAATTTATAAAGGAAAAAACGTTTATGGCAGTTATGCTTGGCAGAAACCTTGGCGAAAGATCAGCGGTGTTCAGTGTGAAATAGTTTTTAAAAGCACTTGCAGTCAATGCATGAAATCGATCGAACAAAGGTAGCCAAGTATGGAATGCCACAGTTATATACAGAAATGCACAAAAAGAGATAAGATAAAGTTTATGGAAGTTACGCTTGGCAGACAGCTTGGTGACAATCGGCCATGTTCGTTTTTCATTCCTCCGCATAGTGACATATAGAAAGCAGTGATAGCAGACAAGGACGAGATCTTGTAAGATTCGCTGAGTCTTGCACCATCGACACAAATGTGGGATAGCATCTTGCTTTTGTGGAGTTTAAACAAGCAAAGCCGCACACTACACCACTCAGCATCATGTGTTAAGTACAATCGCCAATTTCAATTCGTTGATAACTACAGTGCCAGCTGTTCTACAGGCACGTGTATGTCTTTTGTCAAGCATAACATGTACCAAACCTCGACATAGTGAGAGTATAACAAGTAATCTGTTACAAAGTAAACGGAGAATGATAAAAGTACAACTGTGCATTTATAACGAATTTCCAGATATAATGAGTGCACTGTGCCAGAAGCGACAGCTACGTTTTGCATGCGTGAGAACAGTGTTCATCATGGGCAAGAAGATAGGCATTATTATGTGTCCAAGAGTAACTTTATTTTACATGAAAATCTTGCTAGTATTGGTGGCATTACTGTGGTGTCTTAGCATGACTAAGCAAATGCCGAAAGGTTCTTACTGATATTGGTGCATAAAAAACATAAGCCTGGAACAAATAGTCATGAATGCACATCACAAAGCACCGCTACTTGAGAAGATTCTGCCACCTATGTATGATTTGGCAGGGCATTCTTATCAGCAGCAGATTGGCAAGTGTTTGAAATGGCCCATTTGATCCCATATAAATCTTCCTTAAAATGATTCTGCGTAAACACATACGTATACAATTCAAAAAAATTCATAATTTATGCTCTTATCCATTAACGCCTGTTAATGTTATGAGAAGTGTTCCAAGAAAGTAATCTAGGATGGACTAAACGCCTTAGTACACGTGAACATGATGCTACAAAAGCATTCCATTATAAACAAGTTGTGGAGGGATGCCATCTGGGCTGTTTTTCATACTTTTTTCTGCTAACGCCTACTTATGTTACAGTGTTCAAGGATTAAAAGCTCCACGCACCTAATAAGTAACTGTAAATTCCTTCTGGCATGCTCTCTAACAAAGGCAATTAAGACTGAATGTTGAAGGAATGGCCACTTTTTCCATTTATTTTTATTTTGTTGTGCACACCAGGCTCCCCACAACAAATCACAGCAACAAGAGGCAAGCCTTTCAATGAGGCACCTACTGAGAAAGCCAAGTAGAGGTATGTAGTGGTACTTTATCATTCACGCAACTATCAAACGAAGCATTTCATAGAGTCTGTACTCATTCCAAAGTGCGAGGAAAGGCTTTTGCAAGGAAGGTGAACTAATAAAGCAAGGAGAAAATTCTCTTTGGTGTTATGTGCATTGCGCATGAAAAAGCAGTCAGACTCTATAGGCTTGCAAAAGTACAAAAGCAAACTGGCACACATTTAGTAGTTGTTGCCTCAAGACTTGCTGACAATATCACAACCAGTTTCACTGTATATTACAGAAGCTTCTGTACATGTGGTTTATCAAGATATAAACAAAGCATTGCTCAGGTCTTTAACTTAGCAAGCTGGCGCTCTATTTCATCATCAGTTGGAAGGCGTGCCTTGGAACTCTCACCAAGAGGGTCGGACCTTGCAGATGGAGCAGCAGCAAGCTGGATAAACAAGGAAGCATGCAAAGTGATTATGTACTTACAACAGCGAGCACAATTACGCTACTATCGATGGAGCACCAATAAGTTTTTTGACAATGGCTCGAGCCCCCATCTTAACTTATTTCGCAATACATTTCCGCAATTGTTTACAAAGAAGACATGCTTTGATTTGATACGCATGATCCATGCAATAAATACAGTGGTGCGACTCTTCCTAATATGTGGAACACCACAAATTTCGGTTCTTGAAGACTGTTTTCTTTTTTTAAAAGAAGTAATGTTAGGAGAGAAAATGTAGACTTAAGGTTCCAGTTCTGTTATACGCAGGTAATGAATGAGTGAAAGTCTTCTGCGCGGATAAATGGGGCATTGTTATTGTGACACTGCAAGGTTACTGTCTGTCTCAAGTAATATGGTTAGTCATGAGTAGTAGGCACCTGTACTACGGTGTGTCAGCCCCTTCGCCACATTAAATGGTGTTGGTTTGCACGGCATCGCAGCCCGTAGTGCGTGCACGTCACTGTCGTAATGTCTGGATAATAGTTCAAAATGTAGGGAGCGGAGAGCTAACATTTAAATGGTAATGGTTTTCCAACCGTGCTTCTGTGGACCCAGAACCCTACACCGAATAAAGTACCACAGCAAACTTATTCACTGTCAGAACAGTAAAGAGTGGGTCAAATGGATCTAGAAGCATTGATCTGTCTGCCTAATGGAATGATCTGCCACACCAATATGCTATGACCTCCCCTCAGTTTCTGAACACACGTTGGTTTAATTACACAAGCTATAGTCAGAAAAAAAAAAACAAGATTTTTGCACTTAACATATGTTAATACACTTTACGTGCGTGACGGAACAAGCTTAAATAGTTTAAATGAAAATGTAAGGTTCATCAAAACAAACACTGCGATCCAATTAAAAATGGTGTCTAAGACAGGAGAATCTGTGCTAAACTGGAAGCAACAGACATGTTTCTGTAGTACAAATCTTTTGGCTGTGTGCTACTAGGACCTAAGGCACTGAAGTTGTGTTTCATAAAGCTCACCTTCCCAGACATTTCGATGCCAATTTCATCAAGGACCTTGTTGACAATGGCGTCCTGCTCTTCCTCATCACCAGATTCATCCAGGATGGAGTTGAGTGTGTCCTCAACTGTGCACAAGTAGAATAAGCACCAGTTAATGCAAAAAAATTGAGCAGTCTGGAAACACCCGGTAAGCATGTTCTTTCCATGGTCTGCATGAACTGCATTCATATGACCATACAGAAACAAAAGCAAACGCTGTAATCCTGATTTGGCAGCATATCCTGCTCAAGACAGCAGGCACACAAAATAAACACTGTCAATTTTATTGCATCAGGCACTTCTTAAGCTGAAGGAAGTGATAGCGTATAGTACACATCATGAAATACGCACAGCAATGCACAATATGGTGCAAAATATGCTGAAGTCTGCAGGACAGTACGAAAGAGGAGCACTTGCCTAGTTCCTCAGTCATTCCCATTTTTGTGCTCTCTTTCTCAAAGTCTTGCATCGTCTTGGCTATGTCCTGAGGCTTGATTTGTTTGTTCACCTCACCCATGGTCTGAGGCAAAGGTTATTACAAATTGGAAAATACGTCAGTGGCACAGTAACCAGCAGCATCGAAATGTGAAGCAAGCTTCCTTACCTTCGCTGTGGTGGCCATTGCATTTGCAAGTTTCACATTTGCATTCATCAGCTGCAAAATGAAGCAACAATAAGATGCCGAGAAACAACAGCTTAATGCAGAACCTGAGCGACGTCTATGTAAATAAAAGCAAAGCAGTGAAGTTGCACTGTACAAAGGTTCAGAACAACTTGTTTTATGTAGTGTGGTTACCTAATATGCCCTCACAAAGGTTTTCTGTTCGAATGTTAGGTTTCCTCTCCTATTCACCACACGCTGTGCTGGGAAAAAATGCAGTACTTGACCGCAACAATAATTCGACAATTGAGAGGCTCAATTTTAGGAGCATACAGATTAAGCCGAAGAACATGCAGGACAACCTGATTGATCAGTAAATATTGCAAACTGCTTGTTTGCTCTGTGCTTTCTTTGGATTCTGTGTGTGTTGTAGACGTGTGTATGAGACTTTACACGTATTATACACTGAGAAACAAAAAAAAAATGTCACATTCTTACACGCTCACTGGAAGAGGACATCACATGAAATGAACTCTTCAGGTGATGTTTCTTCCAAAATGCGTTAACAGGCTAGGCAGGCCAATCTGTTCATAATCGACCCCTTCATTCAAATCTATAACTATTCATACTTAACGCAAGGTACGAGAACACTCTGCCTGAAATGGGCGTCAACGATCGTGCCTTACCTTAGACTGCGAGCCGATGGCTTGTACTTTGGACGACGCGGTGTATGTCCTCGCCTTTTGCTTCCGAAGTTGCACGAGCTGTTTCGCTAAAACCGTGCATACCTAAGGGAGGGCGAGGCATGAAGAACATTACACCCGGAAGCAATGATGCTACATGACGAGGCCACGCGGACACAACAATGTTCAATAGAAGAACGTAACTACATTCTCCAAACTCGGCGGTCGGTAGAAAAACATCAAGTTTCAAAACATCAAACGAAAGTAATGTCACGTACCTGCTTATTGCCTTGATGAGCAGCCTTCTTGATTTCAAGTTCCTAGAAAAGGAAAAGAAAAATAAAGGACGATAGAGAAGGAGAACAGTGTTTCGATGCGCCCGGTTTAGCGAAAGCTAGTAGCGCTTCTCACCAGCTGTTTCTCCTGCCTTTCCAGCTCGCGCCTGTCTCTTTCGATGTCTCTCTGCGTCTTTCGAAGCTCCCTATTTTGTTGCCGCATTTGATCTGAGCGAAGAAAGTAGAACGAACGAAGCATTTAGCGCTTTCACATTTACATCTTTCCTATCGAGCCGACAACGAACGGCTAACGCCGCTATAGTTTCAAATATTCGGCGAAGACTTCAATGACAGTGGAGCGATCACTACTGGCTTACCTGCAGGCGATGTCTTTTTCCCGAAGAAACTCATTTTTTGCTACGTTTCACTCAGTTCAGCATGTGAAAAGCGCATAACAGCAACGGCGCTTTCACAAACTTGCTCCCATACACGGCGGCTTACACCTCCATTGAGTCATCGCACGGCTGTTAGAGATAAACCGCAGTGCCGTAGTAGTAAATAATAACGCCCTTAAGTTAGTGTATTAATGTTTTATTTACTGTATAATAATTCAAACCGCATGTTTATATTTAGTAGTATTTTTAAACATAAACAAATGCAATTATTAACTGGCCCTCTAGCGGCAAACCAGCGAAGTTTACACTCGAAACATGGCGGCCTCCACGAACTCCACGTTGTTGGACGACTTAAGGTATGAACTTAAGTACAATTCGTAGCTTCGCGTTGTTATAGCGAGTAGATGACGTACGTGCGTGCTTCTAAAGGAATTCTAAAATTTCAGCAAGAAGCCTGATGTACTGCAAGAAGAGTTTGGCAGCGATGGGGAAGTCAGCCAGGTCTGTCAAACTGCATCCTTTTCCGAAGCATTTGTATCAGTATTTGCTTAATTAACTGTATCCCTGGGCACGAAATTAGCAGCTGTGGCGATCGTGCAAGCGGCTCGCTTGCAGCAGGTCATTGTTTACCTATTTATATCCTACGAGTAGACGGTTTTGCGTGGTAGTCGTACCAGCACCTCTGGTCGTTACCGGCGTCACAACTGCACCCTTGAGCAGTTATCAAAAGCTGTAGCCACGGTGACATTTACTTTTCACTCTATCATAATCAAGCTCTTTCATGAAGTTAAAAACGTCGCCAGTGCGAAACAGTTGGTGGGGTGAACGGGATCTTCAGTGGAGTGGTCAGTGGAGACCATGCAGAATGTGAGCACACGTTTACCCCAGCACCCTTTTTTGAGAATTTGACTCGAGCATTATAGACGTCCTGCGATCTACACGCTGCCACAAACGCCTTGGTACCGTACAAGATCGCCTCTGTTAGAATTGTTTATCTTGTCATTTGTTGCAATTCTCTCGAAGGAACTGATTTCTGAAAGCAGAATTATTGTTTGTATAAAACTGGCGAACAACACAAACACACTGGCGCACATTCTGCTGTTCTCCCCTCACTGACCTGCTCCCCATAGTTGAGTTAGAATGCAAGATTGCAGGCTGAGATTTGATTTGGTGCAAGTGTGTTCCTGCATCTGGTATGTTTCTTTTGTATTTCCTGAACGTATCTTGTTACTGATATAGGTGCGCCGCAAGGGCCCTGTCGACTCATTTCGCCACAGGAAGTTGCTGGATGCCATCGGTTCCTTGGGAGGCAAAAAGTAAGCCACCGTTCTCGAAGCCAGTATACCAGCTCGCTGGAAGACTGCTTCCCTGCTCACCTAGTGAATGTTTCTTCCGCGGCCACCATAGTGACGGAGTCTAAATGAAATAACCTAATACAGAACTGACTGACCCTAGTATGAGGAAAATGTATGCACAATATCTGCATGTCGCCTTCAATGCATCAGTGCTGAAGACCTGTTGGTCAGCGATGCCTTATGTATAGACCAATAATAAAACCGATCTTGCCATTCTTCCTCTGAACTTGATTCCCATAAACAGATTACCTTAGCCAGCATAATGAATGCGTGTTCACTTAGTAAAACTACTATTTATAATTTGCTGTCCTCTAAAGCTATCTTTCGGATGTAGGTGTGATCTGTAGCAATTGCATGTCTTGCTGCTGTTCCTTCTCTGTTGGGCATTGCAACGTAAAATTAATCAAGCTGGCCGATCACAAAGTTCTAGGTTTGATTCTCAGCTTTAGTAGCAGCATACCTATGGGTGAAGGAATGGGAAAATGCTTGTGTTTTTAAATGTAAGTGCTTATTAACGAATCTGGATGCCTGGAACCTGCCCGCTAATCATCCAATTATTGATTTGAGACATTAAGCACCAAATTCTGGCTTGATTTTGATTTAACTTGCCTGTGAATCCATTTACCATGGTGCTATGATGCACTTGACTCGCATTCCAATGTTTTCAAACACCTTGTTATTGTGAATGCATTTATTAAAAGCACTGGCACTTCAGTCCTTTGTGTGGTGCTGCCCTTCAATTCCACCGCAACAAAAGACAGTGAGTCAAGGCAGGTTTTTGCATCTATCTGTATCACTGCATCATGCTCGAACTAACGCAGTGGCACACCTCTTGGAGCATTCTGCTCGTATCACAAAGGAATGGCAACCTGCTTCAAGATGCTACACTGGACTTGTACTGTGCCTTAGAAACTGTCAGCGTAAACATGCTTAGGGTGTGCTTGGAGGGCAGGCAGCTCTCTTTAACGTAAGGTTCTAAAGCCAGCATTGAATGAATCACTCATTCAATAGCCTTTAAAGCAGGCTTTCTTAACAGTGCAGCTTCATCTTCAGATTTAAAAAAAAAAATTCCTTCAAAACCTGCCACCTGCTCTCTGATCATACAGCCCCACCATAGTATGTGGCTAACTTGTCTTGTTACTACTGCACCCTGTCATTTTTATACACTCGAACCTTGTTATAATAAAATCGAAGGAAGACACAGAATTACTTCGTTATATCCATTATTTCGTTATAACCATTATTGCCCTTAACTGCAATATTTACCATATGGGTACGAAAATTTTAACATGCAGATATGCACATGACACTGTGGCCGTGGTAAAGCCACGCATGCAATGTAGTTTTATAAAGACAGTATAAAGAAAACACAAAAAGCTACTGATGACTACCGTGAAAATCGGCAGCATCGCGACAGGCCGCGTTCTACAGCGCGTTTGTCCTTTGCTTCCGTTTAGTGCATGGCTCGTCCACGTTGTCATGAAACTGGAGAAATGGCGGCACTGTTGAACAGTCAGCAGCAAAACTACGCTGGTCGTGAATGAGCAGCACATGGCAGACTAACTACCGAGCACGTCGTCTTTGCCACTGCGATGCACACGATAAGTAGGCCAACGAGCGTCGTGGTGCTGGCTTGGCTGGCTTGCAGTTCCCAAGGCTGCTACATTGCCGATGCCCTCTCAGAGGCTGGATCCAGCCACACCAGCGTTCAGTAGCATTTCTGGGCAACTGTAACGAGAGAAGTGGATGCACCAATTTCTCACCACTGCACGCAAGCAACGGCGCACTATCATGTTTCTCCCTCGTATCTCTACAGCCAGCCGTCTGAATGCGCAGTTAGCATAACCTCCGAGATTGCATCACAGCAATCTCGGAGGTCATGCTTCGGTACCTAGCGTGTGCTAGAAAAAATGGGGGAAAGGGAAGCGGGGATGGCAGGCGAGGACTGCAGTAGGACAGAGGAAGGCAACAGTACATATTGGTGTGCACCACTGCTTGCATGTAGCTACAAGCAAAACTGTGGGGCAGGGTCATCGGGCCACAGGATTTTTTAATTGCTGCGCCGCACACCGCGGGAGGTGATCTTTTTTTTGCACGAAAGCGCAGTGTTTTCAGTTTTGGAGACTATTTTAGTTCGGCATATCCATTGAAAGATCAATTTTACTTTGTTAAAATCAGGTTTCAGATGCAATTATGTCCATGGAGATTTCGAGAGAAATGTTATTTACTTCGTTATATCCCATTACATTATAACGAGGTTCAAGTGTATTAATGTGAGTCTGAAGTAGCTTTGACGATGTCATGATGCCCTCTTTTGTGCAATTTGCGCTTTCAGGAAGGTGACACCACGGACTGAGCCAAGTTTAACAGTCTCTGAATATGACCTTTCGAAAGGTAAACAATCACTTTATTTTCTTAAAGTTTATTTTCTTGCATTTTGAGCTGAAGCACTGTTTCATGGCAAATGCTATAATTTCACAGGCTGGTTTGTAATGAAGCTTATTCATGGAGCAGATTGAGAAATGTTTTGTTTATTAATTCACCATCATTTTCATGCTTTGCTTCTGTAGTGTCCTAGTCTGTGATGCTGACTGTTTAGTTTATTTAATGGTTTGCACGTAGTATGTATTCGCGCTTCTCTGGCAGTCCTCTGTATCAGAGAACATGCCGTTCATTAAGCGATAAGTATCCTTCTCCTGGTTTCCTAACCTCACTAAGGCCAATGATATCCCAGTTAATACCCCTGAATTCTTCTAATAGTTCAGCTAGTCTGGCTTCATTTGAAAGAGTTCGCGTGTTAAGAGTCGTTACGTTTAGTTTCCAGTGGTTGCCTGTCCGAGTCCAGAAGCTTTCCGAGTCTATTGTTCCTATCCCCTCGGGGTCGCATCCACGGTTAGAAGCTCCGTTGATCTCACCGTCGTAGGTCCAGGGTTCGGATGGTTCGGTCACTTGGGACTCATGAAAGGAAATCTACCACTATCACTCAAGCGGAAACTATATAACTACTGCATTTTGCCAGTACTGACATACGTGGCAGAAACTTGGAGAATTACGAAGAAGCTCAAGAGGAAGTTAAGAACAGCGCAGTGGGCGATGGAACGAAAAATGATAGGCGTTACATTAAGAGATAGAAAGAGAGCCGAGTGGGTTAGAGAACAGACGGGAGCCGCCGACATAATAACCAACGTTAAGAAGAAGAAATGGACATGGGCAGGCCACGTGATGAGAAGGATAGATAACCGATCATTACCGATGGACAGTTAGAACGACAGAATGGATACCAAGAGAGGGTAAGCGTAGCCGTGGACGACAGAGAGTAAGATGGGGTGACGAAATCAAGAAATTCGCAGGCGTCAAATGGAATTAGCTCGCACAGGACAGGCAAGAATGGAGAGGATTGGGAGAAGCCTTCGTCCTGCAGTAGACATAAGATAGGCTGATGATGATGATGATGATGATGATGATGACGTAGTATGCAGAACGTAATTAAGAGGAAATACTGACAACTGGTGAAAACAAGCGTACTGACACTGACCTAGACGAAAAATATATGTTAAAACCATTGAAGTTATGGCACCCACATAAGAGCCCTGTAGGTGTAATGTGGGCACCCACGGGACTCCTCTGTGTATTTAAACAAATTTTTCAGTTTGGTCGGCATCTGTTCATTTGTTCACCAGTGATTCTTCATGACCAGGTGAAGTTTCGTCAGACCATAGACTATAATAGCAACAGTTGAATTTAATTATACCTTTAAGTTATGGTGCCACTATAGTAAGGCCAATCTTACTGTACAAGGTGTACTAATGAACCAGAAGATGTAAGCAAGATATTGAGCTGTGTTATGACTAGTGGACATAGACTATCTTGGCAGATAGATACACAACAAGAGACGTTCGTACGCTTGGAGTGCATCTAGCAGACCTACTTTATTGGTGAACGAGGAAAGGAAAAAAGAAGGGGAGAAATACAAAGCAAAGACAAAAAATTCACAGCATATCCACGGGGTGAATGATGATGAGTGGGCGAAGCTCCGGAGTGAACCACCGATAAACCGTTAATCTTCCGTGTAATTCGCCCAGTCGATCATCATGTAAAGACGTCAGAAACACTCTATTCGAACGCTGGGATCTGGCGTTTAAGGGGACGCTAGCACAAATGCGTTACAAACATGCAGTACACTCTAGTAAGGGGGGAGAGGCCACAGCGTCTTACGCAGCCCCTTACACAGGCCGGAACGCGCACCGCGTTTGCCGACGCCATCACATGACTGCTGAAAGAGTATAAGGCGGAGAGGCCACAGCGTCTTACACCAGCTTCTTACACGCGCCGTAACGCGCTAGCACAAACCCATCATCATCGTTAGAAACGGACAGTCTTTCGCTCTCTCTCTCTTTCTGTCTCACACAAGACAGCAGATGGAAGAGTGAGAGAGCTCGCGCGCCACCTGACGTTCCTGAAGGCAACTCGGAGGTAAACAATGGCTGCTAATGGGAATGAGAGACAGAAGAAGTCGGCTTTTAGCTAACACTTACACTTCTACTTCTACTAACGTTTCCTACTGGAACATGCCAATGGCTGCTAATGGGGAATGAGAGACAGAAGAATTCGGCTTTTAGTTAACGCGCACGCTGCGAATTTTTTATTGTTCAACAACGCACAGGAGAAATCTCCCACCGGCACCACCTTGGAGGTCAAAGCGTAAGACTGGTTACGCACTACGACGACTACGACGAGGGACGAACGGGTGCCGCTTTAAGGAGCTTCGCCCCTAATATGTACAGTCCATAGACATGGTCATTACAATTCCGTCGTGCCTGCACAAACGGACACCGATCGTTCAAAGTGCACAAGGCGTCGTTGCCTTTTGTTGCAGGCCTGCCTGTCCATTGGTTCTGGTGGAAGATGCCCAACCGGGTGCCTTTGTGATGCTTGTCATTGCGTGTGGACGCACTCCCAGCCATTGTCACGCTATTCATTTGCTCGGCACTTATGGCACATGAGGGTTTTTGATGGGTGGGCACTCGTTTTTCTGTGTGTACTGGCCGGTGACATCCCAAGGATGTGGGCATGCGTTTTCAAGCACTGAGGTGCAACACAAGAGGAGGGTAGCGATGCTTTTTAAAAGTGCACCCCTGTAAATTTTGAAAACATGTATGAGAGAAAGACTAAAGAAAGATTATATTGCAGTCTAAAAAAACAACCACGAAAGCAGAACGAAGAAGGCTTGGCAGCTTTTATTGTGGTAATTAGAATGCTGCAAATAATACGATAATACTTATACTTCAAGAATCACAGTGGCTATACTGACATAGCAACAATGCTGGTGCTTTGCCATCGTGGAATTCAAAGCAGGGAACCATTTTCTTCCGCTAATAGTATTTTTTCCATAGGTAGGTGATAATGTAGCAGTTTTGAAAGAATGCCTCGTGATTGCAAACTGATCTGTCGTACCTCTGCAGTGCATTGTTAACTCTGATTGTGTGTCATAAGTTATTACAAGGAGTTGCAAAACTTGTGAAAACATTGATTGTACTGCGACGTTTTGCATGGTACTCGTGCAGCTTCAGTGGAGAAAGTGGCTGTACACCAGCTGCTCATGAACCTCAAGAAGACAGAAGCACATCGGCAGATCAAAAAGAAAGTGCGCTCGATTGTACGCAATGCGAAGGTTCTGGCCGAACCACTGCACGGACCTCAGCAACAGAGGGTAAGTAAAGTGTACTGCCCTAAATCACTACTTTCATCTGTTTGTGTCAGTACTGTACAGTTACCGGTGTGTCAGGTTCTTATTTCAATGATCACATGTCATGCATATAGTATTCGAGGGCCAGAAATAATGATTTAATATTAGACTTTGCCTTTATAACATGTGAATTCGTGTACAAATGCAGTGAAAGCTCAATATAACAAAGGAACATCGGTATTATGAAATGCCTGATATAGGAAAGTGTTTGGGCTTTTTACTATGTGATGCCCATTGATCACTGTGTACTTTTTTACCTCTATGCAGCGAAACATGGAGGTAAAAAAAGGCATGGAGGATACTGTTCCAGCAGCCCACATGTGGTTCGCGATTACGAGTACGCATCGTGTCGTGTCCGCGATCGCTTGATCGCGCTTTCAAGTTCTGTCTTCAGTGCTTGTTTATTTATTTCGCATTCCAAGACGTATTTCTTGTGACGTTAAGCAACAGATCAAGTCTAGTGGTACGAACGATGGCCTTACAGTTCGGGCCGACGAGCATGCCAACAAAATCGAGGCAAGTGTACGGTGCTGACAATGTGGCACACCTGCCAACACCTTGAAAACTGTGCAAGCAGACATTATCAGCAACTACTTCCATCACACTGGATTTACTTTTGCCGATTCCAAATGAGCCGATCATGCTGTCGATCATGAGCTGAAATACGGACATCATTGATTACCTTGTGGCTGCAAATTGGCGATTCCTGCCACAACATTTGAAGACATTGTCAACATCGTGGCGCGGTGTCGTCGTGCTCCGAACTCGACGATTATGAAATAATTGCACAAGGTCTCCAAATGTCAAAGAGCAACTCCAACTCGGGATATGTGCCGTGAGCACGGAGCTGTAACATGCAGATCTTACTCGTGCGTTTGCTGTCCTTGTATCATCGTAAACTTCCAGAAATACACACGGACTTGGTCCTACATAAGCGGAAATGCATACAGCAACGCATCTACCACTTTTTCTTAGCCCAGGGTCCTTAAAACGCAAATAAAATGGTCGTTTGCCTTATATTAGTGTGCGCACTTATTTCTTTTTCGACGGTCCTCCAACTCCCCCCTCACCTTATAATCATGACCGCCTTATATTCGGATAATTATGGTAACTGTGAAAGATATGAAGCATAAACTGGTGAGACACATGAAAAAGATTTTTGTTTCATTTTAGCCAGTACGTCCTACATCCTTATAAAATGTAAAGCGTGGTATTCTATTTGAAGGAAAGGGAGAAAAATGCTGCGTAAGTTGAAACAAGGTTACGTATGCTGTACGTATACAAAACATGATGATAACCTACTTGCACGCATTGCTGTGCACACGCATGTGCCCTTCACCTCATTGCAAGATGGAAGCCAACCAGACAGAATGAAACTGGCAGGCTCTCTTCTTCCAAAGGCCCCACCTAAGCTTAAGCACGAAGACTAATGTCAGAAGGGATGATAGGTGCACATAAAATGAGAACTCTGTATGTTAATACAGTAGAATCTCGTTATAACGAACCCAGATACATATAACCAACTATCAGATATAACGAAGCAATTGCAATTCCCTTGAAATTCCTATAGATGAAATTGATATTGGTTATAACAAACTAATGGTTATAACGAAGTAATTACTGCTCCCTCTTCAACTTCATTATAACAAGGTTTTACTGTAGTGCTTTCAACTTACATGTGGAGCATTCTCTTGAGCTTTGGAGGTTGTCAAGGCACTATTTTGTCCTTTCTTTACTGTAAAAGCCATATTTCATGTCCACAGCTGCATGCATGAAAATTTTTTAACGGTTCTTGGGCCCTGCCATATTGGTAACATTTTGTATGATGCTAAAATTGCGACTTTCCTTTTCCAGGCGAGGCGTCAGGTCGCATATGAAAAGGTCGGCGAGGAAGTCTCTGTTTGGGAGCCTGTGGTCAGACAGAACCGTGTGGTAAGATTAATTGTCTAGTAGTCATAGTATTATGGTTAAGATAAGGAAATATGGTATATTTTCTTTCGTTCTTTTCTAATTTCGGGTTACCTTGACAGTTAGTCTATTGAAAATTCTCAGTGCATCAACACTTTCCACTGGGAATCAGTTTATGGTACCAGGGAATGGGAGTGCAGAAAGCACATGTGTGTTTCTGTTGTCTTTTCAAATAGCTGCTGCTAAATGTTAACTATTCTAGTTAATCATATGCTATACACATAGCATTCTGTTAAGTGCAGCTGACTCACTGGCAACTCCAATGTGGTAACATGACTATGACCACCAGTGAAACCTGTTTAATGCAAGTTTCTTGAACTTCTGCAGAAATTCGCTCTGGCGTCCAGAATACCATCGAACCACAATGTGCATAAACGTCCTTGTTTTCTCTAGTTTACAGCAAAGAATACTGTTCTGACATCTTTGTTACAATTATGTCTTTCATTTTGTAATTTAGTGGAAGTAACCTGGTGTAATTTCAACCTCTGTGTTTGCAACACATGTACAGCAGCGGCTCTCTGTCCTGCAAGGTCTGCGCCGTACGGGTACAGTTTTAACTGTCCGTTTGAAATTTCACTCCGTAAGAAGCTGGCACAGTCAAACTCCAAACTCCATTTGGAGTTTCATTGTGCCAGCTTCTTGCAGAGATAAACGAAACTGATTTCTAGCTTTAGCACGTTGTGTGGTCTGCGACAACCGGACACAGTGCGCTTCCTTGGTTTCAGTTTCGCCACGTGTTATCGCAGCTGACATGTGCAAAACTTGATTTTTATCTGTATAAGTACTCCGTTGCAAGGGTGGTGGAAGTTAGTTTTTATCTTTATTGGTACTTCTCTTAGCTTGTTTTCACCGGCGATCACGAGGTATTATTGCTCTGATCTTTTACCGAGTGTCCTTTGAGTAATTCAGATGCTTGACACAGCAGCGATGTGGCTGAACGCGCTGCTTGTTCTCATGACAGCAACAGTGATGACTCTTCCGACTCCGATTCCTGGACCTCTTAACTTTATGCGTGAACCTGTGTTTTAAGGAGTACCAAACACTGAAATACAAATGAATATTTCGTAGTACTGAGCGATACTGACGCCGCCAAAATACTGTTCCTGATATTTTTTTTACTATTTATTCCCAACTTGTAGGTTCAAAATCTGCAATAAAGTAATTTGACTATCTGGTAATTTTCTTTTTTTTTTTGTTCGACCCTTAAAGGGTTAACTGAAGCCCTCCATGTTGATATAACAGCTTGATAAGAGTACTTCCATTGCATTCACTTTGTAAGTTTTGTTGCTTCCTCTATTTATCTCTGCCTTTCCATCAAAAATTTATTGCTTTAAATGATACTCATTCCATCCACTGATCATGTGTGCATTTAAAGAAATTTGTCAGATGCATGACCGAGCTCAAATAGTCACCTTGTTTGAACAGGCAGTCTTTCTGCCAGCCTCCATGTGGGACTATATCCTATTTTATGTTGTCTAGGTGTGGTTGCATGGAATGCGAATTTCAATGTCTTGGAGCTTTGACAAGTTTGCTTTGATAAGCAAAAGCTTGATGGGAGAGTGCATAACTTGTCTCTTGTATTGTCCCAGGCTGAACAGCTGCGCTTTCCGCTCAACCAACCAAGCCTGAAAATGGAATCTGCTGGTAATTTTACTGAGCGCTTCAAGGTGAGCTTTCTTAGGGGTATTTAACTTGCAGACATTGTTAAGCAAAATTTAGGATGATTTTGAAGAGCTTGGACTCTTTCACCAGTGAAACTCCGCGGCATTTGATGGACAAAGTGTGTGTTTATTTAATAAGACTACAGAATGTGTATATGGACATCACAAGACTTTATGAAGATTCTCATCTTACACTGTGTCTATTATGTGATGTGTTATCACATGTGATGTTCTGTTGTAAGCCCTGTGTAATAATGTTGATGTTGCCAGGGTGCCTTAAAAAGCTATAGCGTTCAGTGCTATTTACTGGTGTTAGCAAGGCATCCCTTACAAAGTACTGTACTATTGAGGGATACTTTTGTCATATAGTCTCCATCTAGGTAGCTGTTTCTTTTATTTTTGACATTTTCGTAGTTTTTAGGTGGTCTGAAGAGTAGTGTGTTGACTGTGTAGACTAGTACTTGTCCACATCGTCATATGAAATGGTTTATTAGCTGCAGTGTACGGCCTAGCAAAAAAGCAGCTTCCCAGTAGGGTGCCATAGATAAGCATTGGCTTTCATACTTCACAAGTTCCTTACACGGAAATTGGCCTGCATACATTACATAAAGTATGTTGATGTTTGCAAACTTCTCAAATATACCGTATAGTGCGGAATATAGGTCGAGATTTTTTCCAAAAAATGTCACTAAAAAGTCGCCCCTCGACCTATATACCGGCCCTTGGCGCAAACCGAGTGATCGTCTGGCAACGGGGAGCGTCGCATGCTTCTTGGACATCAGCATCGACATCGCCTCCATGGGCCGACGCCCGACGCCATTTTTCTTTTCTTGTTCAGCGTGTTCCTAGCGAGTGGCGACCTTGCTCTGCGGCCAGCTATGAATACCGGGACGCGGCGCCAGTTCACCGCCGCGTTTAAAAGAAAAGTTATTGAATTCGCGGAAGCGAATGGCAACATGTCGGCGCAGCGGCAGTTTGGAGTGTCTGAGAAAAGCGTCAGGTACTGGCGCAACCAGAAGTCCAAACTGTCGGTGTGTAACGCACGGAAGACGTCGTTTCGCGGTCGCCGAGCTGTGCACCCGGAACTCGAGGACAAAGTGGCGGATTTCGTCCGCGAGTACCGTGCCAGGTCCCTGCCAGTGAGTGCGGAGCTCATTCGCCTAAAAGCCGTCGAGCTCGCCCGTGAAGCCGGTCTGTCGAGGGAAGAGTTCAAAGGGTCCATTTATTGGGTCCGCCGCTTCATGCGACGCAAAGGGTTTGCCCTTCGACGGCGCACGTCAATCTGCCAGAAGCTGCCGGAGGAGTACGAGGACAAGCTGATAGAGTTTCAGCTCTACGTGAATAGCCTCCGGCGGCAGCATGGCTACATGTTAGGCCAGATCGGCAACGCCGACGAAACGCCGGTGTGGTTCGACATGCCGTCGTCCACAACAGTCTGTGAACGCGGGGCAAAGGAGGTGAAGCTGCTGTCGACCGGAAGCGAGCATTCGCGCTTCACCGTGATGCTTTCCTGCACGGCCGACGGCAGAAAGTTGCCCCCGTTCGTCATCTTTAAGCGGAAGACGCTGCCGAAGGAGGCCTTCCCGCGGGATGTCGTCGTCCGCGTAAACGAGAAGGGGTATATGGACGAGGCCCTAATGCGCGAGTGGATCCGCACAGTGTGGAACCGGCGGCCCGGAGCCCTCCTGCAGCGCCGGAACATGCTCGTGTTGGATGCATTTCACGGGCATTTGACGACATCGGTGAAGGAGGCGCTTCGCGACGGGAAGACCGATCTTGTCGTCATTCCGGGAGGGATGACGTCAACGCTGCAACCGTTGGACGTCGTCCTCAACAAGCCTTTTAAGGACCGTGTGCGTGG
>CM023486.1:66421233-66516095 GCA_013339685.2 Hyalomma asiaticum
ATTTCTCGGGCAGTTTCCTCTCCGGCGATATGCATCCACGCCAGGTCGTGCTGCGCGGGTCGTAAGAGCGAGCGTGTATTACAACGTTTATGCGATGGTTAGCGCAGGGACGATATGTAGCGGTCCAGTGCGGCCTTGACTGAAGCATGCTCCGAACGAGACGATCGTGCGGTCGCTCGCGGTGCTTATAGCTGCAAACGACACGGCATGGCCTGTGCAACAGTGCACTTTCAGGTGCGCTGACTGCAGAAATTGTAACGAAGAGTCGCTGGTGTGCAGTATGTTGGTCCGCTTTATCAGAAAGACGATTTAGATTGCCCATCCTTTATATGAGAGTTGCGCGACTGTATAGTCAGTGAGTGTCGCTGGTGAATTAGTCTTCGTAGAGGGTGCAGTTGCTTTCTGTACTGTGACGCAGGAGTATAGGCTGTCTTCCGTGGCAGCGCTCTTTTATTTATTTATTTATTTATTTATTTATTTATTTATTTATTTATTTATTTATTTATTTGAAAGGGCGGGGGGGGGGGGGGGGAGGTGCGGAGGTCACGCATATTTACCACCGCTCTCTCGAATCCTCAAACGGAATGGCATGGAAAATAGTGCACACGACATGGCCAACGTAACAGTCACGTGTGTGGTTATGCGTGGTCAAGCGTAGTTATGTTGTAGCTACGTCTGTCAAATTAGCAATAAACGCGCCTGTGACTTCAGAATGGGGCGAAAGAGAGAGAGAGAGGCAGGTTTGTCACGTGCGCTGAGCCTTACCTCGTCTCCACTCATTCGCGCTTCTATCAATCCTCTGCCCCATAGCGCCGCCGCTGGTCGACGTCACGGTTTACGTGATCGTCACAAGCGTGCCGCACGAAGGTCACACTTCGTAGCGTGTCTTTTGTGAACTTTCTTTTACGGGTCGGCGGGCGCTCTTTTCTTCAAAGCGACTCCCACAGCAGCCGGCGGAGAAATGAAATGGGCGCACTCATGAGCACCGAGTGTGTATGATTACGCATAATTCCCCCGTAGGCTCGGCTGCAACTGGCCCTAACAAGGGCTGGATAGCGCAAACGGGTGAGCGAGAAAGTCCGGTCCGGGTCCGCAGTCACACGCACGCGAACGCACGAGGTATTAAAGAGCGCTCAGGCTGGTGGCCGTCGTGAGTGTATGCCATATAGAAGGGGATGTTCGTGGCTGCTGGACGATGCACGCACCTGGTCGTCGGGGGTCATTGTTGGGGTGGCGTGCGATACGACTGGATGGTGATGAAGAATAAGAGGAACAGAGCGAAGGGCGAGCTCCAATGAGCCGTTGCGCGTGCGTCCCCCGCGCACGCGGCTTCGCGCGCAGATCACGCGTGCGAGAAGGGAAAGCGCGCCGCCTACCGCTAGCTGCGCGTGACTCCCGTGGCATGGCCGGCATGCCGGCCCGAAGGGCACAGTCAATGGACTGAGACAGGAGCAGGCGGCACTATAGTGGTTTTTTTTTTCTTTAGTTTTCTTCCTGGGTGGAGAGTTGTTTAGGTGTCGTTAAGGCGCTATACGGACGTATGATATCCGGCTTGGAAGTTGATGCGTGCGCGTATAGATGGCGGATGATACAGCGAGACAGGGAGCAGATGATTACGAGGAATTCCTTCCCCTACAATTTAATACGCGTGGGCTTGCAGCGCCATGGGTGCGTGGAGTTTGCTCGAGCACGCGATTACGCATGCGCGATCACATTGCTGGCTCGCTATGCGCATGCGCAGTACAATTCTTGGTCTTTAGTGTGGCCCCTTGAAACGAGTGTATGTTGGCCGTTGCGCGAAACTGCGAAGAACTCATTCAGCTGAACGGTGTAGGATGAACTATACCACGGTTCCATCTTCTGGGTATGTGCGTTATATTATGCTTTGTTATTGGCAACTTTTGACCTTATGTCGGCTCACCCGGCGCCCCTGTACTGCGCATTTATCTGCTTTGTCAAATCGCGAGCACGACAGGAATCATATGTGTTCGTTGTCACTCTCCATGTGGTGGCATCAGCAACATTATCTTATATAGTTATTTGTCGACTCACTCACTCACTCACTCACTCACTCACTCACTCACTCACTCACTCACTCACTCACTCACTCACTCACTCACTCACTCTCATCTCACGCTGAAGATCCATACGTGCGCCCTCCCTATATCGAAATCTTCGAATACAAGTAGCGTCTAAGACCCGTTTACGAGTGCAATTGCATGCGTAGGTACACTATCGCACCTGGTTCTAATACAACCTGTTGCAGTTCGGCAAAGCGGGGAAGGGGGTTATCCCTTCACCGAGGGTCCACTCGGCAGGAGATTTACGGCCCATTCTGTTGTCTCTACGTTGAACTGCATCCCATGCAGGTTCCTCTCCACACAACGCTGCGCCGAAGACCAAACCACGCGGCTGGCCGGCGCCAACCGTTTTCGGGCTTCTCTCTGGGCCTTACTGAGTGGGACGGCTTCGGCAAACTTATATGGCTAACTCGCGTGATTGGGCGCGCGTGCACATGAGCGCGTACTTTCGGTGCGCCCTGAACCGGGCTCTCTCTCCAACACGAACGATATACCGTGCATGCGGGTATGTCGGCAAGCAGGGCAGGGCAGCCAGGGATTGTTGCTCGCGGCGGCATCCCAGTTTCATCGGTTTCCTGGCCCCGATAATTAAAAATAAGAAAGAAACTTCGTTTTAGTGCCATCGCGTGATTCTGGCTGGCCGCGTCGTACTATATATGTATGTTTCTCTGCGTTTGCCGATACGTCGTACTGCCCCGTCTCTCTCTCATTTCATATCTTCTCGTTCGTTAGATCTTCTTCGTCTTCGCGGCGCATCTATATATACTATAGCGCCGTCCCCTAGCTTTTCTCCTTCGCTTATCTGACTTCTTATCTGGGACCGCGTATATACGGGGCTCGTCTGCAGCATTAACTCGGACCACGCGATGGACTAGCTCCCGCTTTATTGCTCGTACGGGGTCGCATTTTCGTTTATGGGACCTGGCAGGCCGAGAGAGCTAGCTCTTCTGCTTCTGCTTGACGATCCTGATCTTGTTATAGCCTAATGCGGGGCAGAGCTCAGTCGAATGCTTCTTGTAGTAGGGGGCTTTCGCATTTGAAACTTTGTCTGTAGGACAGTGAAGTAAGAATATCTAGGAGAGGATTTCCCGTTATCGTTTTCGCTCCTGCACTCTTATCTGTTCCTCGGAGTACGTTTCCGAGCATCGCTTTTGTACAGGAGCGTAGCTTTCCGCACGCGCTTTATCTCCTACCAAGGCGAACTCGTATAGAGCCGGCTGAGGTAGCGTTCTTATAAGAGTGCGTAATGCAGTCAGGCGTGTGTAGTGCTAATAATTCATGTCTCGCTAACGAGAGGCGGTAAGAGAAGTTCAACACTAACTGGGACTTGTAGATAGCGCGCGCTTATACTATTCGCTACTGCATTTTTCCTTATTTCACTACTAGTGGAATTGATTTGAAGTCTCCCTATACGGCCCTCTACGAATATCCATCCCATCCACGCGTAATAAATACGTCAAGGAAGGCATTATCTCGAGACTGACATCATATGACTTCAGTCTCGCTTCTGTACTTCCTTTTTGCTGCTGGTTATGTCTGTTAATGCCGGTAACTTTATTTTCTTCTTCAAAACAGCGCGCTCAGAGTGTTCCCTGCCTGCACACTTGTCCCATACGCGATGGCAACGACCGTGGTATGTGTCAAGCCTCTGACCTCACTGTACGCGACGCGGTGGTGATATAGTTAATTAAAAATTCACCTCCCCTCGATCGTGCCCAACTTAACCGCCGTTATCAGCGTATAGTGCCTCCGCGTTCGCGCCGGAACCGGTGTTTACACCTCCCTTCCCCTCCTTTTCGCAGTCAACACCCTCTAAGTGGATGCTAATGCATGCACCGCATGCATCCAGCAGGCAACACAGCTCGCGACGTTCCGGCATCCGATTGCTTAGCAGCGCCACCCTGCGTCGGGTCACCCACCACCACCACATCAGCAGGCAGGCTGGCATGCAGGCATATAACATGGCGGGTTCTCTCGTTCACGCCGCTGCTTGTCTGCGGAGTGTCGATGGCGCATTTATCACGCGCACGGCTCTTCTTGTTCCCGGCGCCCACCGAGGAGGCGCCTGCTTCTTCGCGGCTTCGTGTGCTCGGTGACCCGTGACACGTCGAAGGCTGCAGCCGAGGGAACGTGGGATGATATTATACCTGCGTGGCTGCGATAGCGCCAAATACCACAGGCTGTGCGCTTCATAGGCGTATGCGCGTATTATATGCACCCGGTGATGCGTGCATCCAAGCAGCCCTAACATCGTGGTGAAGCGCACTGTAAAGGACACTGTTCACGCCTCATCAGCGCGCCTGTGTCGTCATGGTTCCATTTCCTTGTCTGGGTCGTTTTGTCTTACTATAACTATCATTTCAATCTGCGACAGGTCTGCCTGCGCGCTGCCAAGGTATATCCGTGACTCCGCGAGGCGTGATGCAGAGAAGCTAGAATATAGTCGTGTTCGTTCACTATAGGGCAAGGGCCGAATTCGCGGGATGGGCGAAACTTCGCATTTGTAAGAGTCAATATCAGGCTTTTCTCTTGAATAATATTGCACTCATAATACCCAGCACCTCCACCACTTTGTAAGGCAGGAACACAGCGGTTGTCGCGAAGCCTTTATTCGGCCAAAGCACGCGCTCCACGAAGACGACGCTGGCAGTGATGATGGTTATATACAGATGAAGATGACGAACGATGAATATTTCGCTCACATTATAAATGTTTATTTCCCATCACGTTGATAGAGGAAGCTGCGGTGAGTAACGTTACCGTTTATATATCAGTGCATGATAATTTCTTTTTGTGTAGTGTGAGCTCAACATACGACTGGCTCTTCTTCATCTCTGCACATTATCATCACTTGTACATTTTCCCCCATTACATGGATCATCATCATCTGCTTGTCTCGCTCTCCATCTTGGTCGCCATAGATCGAGGCTCGACTACAGTAATAGCTCACAGTATATATACTGGCCTCTGGGACACCTTTTGTCTCAAAAGCTTCCGCTCTCTTAAATGACCCACGGCCGCATTAGAACGGTACTCCAATGTAGCGTTCCAACGCAGCCATGTTTGACCCTCACTGCTGCACTTAACGCGTGCGCGCAAACGAGAGAAAGTAAATACACCCGAAATCTCTTTTTCTTCATCTACAAAAATCAACGAACGACCGAAGCAAGGTATTAGTCCTGTAGAGGAACGAGTACACCGAGAACACCACGAGGGCATACCACGTTAAGTTTCTGCTCGCGAATGCGCCTACACAGTAAGAAAGAGGTTCAGAAGCAAAGCCTCGTTCGGAGTGTGTGTACATATACGCAATATACGTGGCAGTACAGGCCCGATGTGTACGCGGCCTTGGCCGCAGCCGCTATTCCTGCCCGTCGGAATGTGGACAGGGAGGCTCCCACGTGACAGCCGTCACCCGGTGACGGTCGCGGCGCGCGTGCCAGTCCCGCTCCCGCCGGCGCCGCGCTGTTGCACGACCGGATGATCCCTTCAGAGTGCGGTCCACTGCATACTGCGCGTCACACGCGAGGGCCGCCTGCGTGCGTCGTCCCCGTGCGCTTCAATCTCCGCCATCTGTCCTTCTGCGGTGGCAATTTAGGCTCTTGTCTTTTCCCCCTCGCCGCTTATCATTGCAGCTCTCTCTCTCTCTCTCTCTCTCTCTCTCTCTCTCTCTCTCTCTCTCCCTTTCGTCCGTCTCCAGCTTTGGGACAAATCTGCGGCTGTCCGGCTGCTCACCGATGATGAACTGTCCCCCCGCATTCCTCTCCCCCACACCAATTCCAATCGCGTGCTCGAAATTCCGCGCCGGGAGATTAATTGGACGCATGTTTTCGCCGTGACTCTTGCGCGTGCCGGCTGCGAGACGGATGCGTCGTCGTCACCGGAGGTCAAAAACATGTAATTGTAGTGTAACGCGGTGAAGGGTTTTACTGCAGCTGCGCGTTTATTTAATTATTTTTCTTTGTCATTTCTTAGGTTTGCACTTTGCCGTTGCAAGGATGCACAGTATGTATATAAGCGAAATTCTGCTAGTGCACTTCCCCGCACACTGGAATGCACCTTAACTTACATCATTGCGGCGGTTGTATCAGTACATGGGAGCGGAATGGTTAAGCGACGGCGCACGAGCTGCTGATGCCGCTGTCGTATCGTGGCAACACGTAAAAGAAAGAAAGAAGGAAAGAAAGAAAGAAAGAAAGAAAGAAAGAACGAGAATGCTTCTTTCTGCTTTATGCTATCTCGTAACACTGATTTATTTATCTTCACTGGAGATTATTGCTCGACTAATGTAATCGTTTACAGCATTTCCCCAGACCCATTTCGTTTATTTCTTCTTTTTTTTTTTAAGCTTCGTTGTTCTCTCCTTTTCATTCCTTCTTATGTCATCTTCTGTTTTGTTTTTCTTTATGCATTGCAAATACTCCAGCTTTCTTACTCGTCTTCTTATTTCTTTCTTCTTACTTCTTTCTTACTCGTCTTCTTATTGTTTTAGCAGCTCACGTTTCCTCGCTGCTTTTTACAGTCTTATCCTATTAGGCCGGCCTTCGCTAACAAAGTCAACGGAACGTGCAGTGCGCGCCGTGCACGAAGTTGACTTCACTGCGCGCCTCAATCGCTCTTTTCAAGCCCTTGCGCTAAACTCGCACGATTGCATAACGCGCTCAGCGCATATGCAGTAGTTGTTCTTTCTCTAAATTTAGCTTCGCCTACAGCGCATGCAGAGAACTCGTTTTTCTTTCCACACCGCTGGACTTAATAACCGTGAGACCCAGAATCGCGCTGCGTGTGCGCTTTCTCTCTCGTCTCGGACGGAATGGGGTGAAATATTACCTGGGAAAACGGCGCGGCGCGGCTTCGACTTCGAGGAAGTCTGCAAGAAGAAGAAAACTAAAAATCTTCTCTTCACACGGCCTCGGCAAGCTAAACGGAATTGCCGCACCTGTTGTCCGCGGCGGCATAAAGTCGGAGCGTATCGTGCAATTCAATTTACGCGTATGCCAAACCGTGTATACCTTGCCAAACCGTGACAAGGTGGTCGTGATAGAGAGATATATGGTTTGTCCGTAAACTTTTTTGGCGCTTGTGGATATTGAGAGTACGGAACAGTAGCCTAGCTGGTAGCTATAGGCTACCGTGGCGTATTGTCGAGCTGCAATACATTCAGCACTTTTCCAGTCACCCCACTACGGCGTCTCTCGTAATCACATCGTGATTTTGGGACGTAGAACCCTTGAAATCTATTAGATTTGACCTTGATTTTCTCTGCTGATATTCAGCATAAGAAGACGAAATTTGTGGCATTTGAGTTCCCGAACAATAATCGATCAGTCTAAACCATTTTGGTGTTGCACTTTCGTGTCCCTTTAAACAATTAAACGCCGTGCTGTGCGGCCTTGCCACGAGATGTCTCCACAAACTCAGTCGCTGACGTCTCAAGCAGCGTGTTCGATTCCTCACACGCGTGCGCGTGTTCGCTTGTGTGTGCGTGAATGCTTGCGGGCCTGCGTGCGTGCTATAATGCGAATTTGCTTTGTATATAATACAATTGGCATATTGATCGACTGCTTGAACTACAGATTATCACAAAGAAGCGTCTGTCGGCCACAACTGTGCCTATATACACTGTCGTCCCTTCACTTCCTGGTCGTCATCGCTCGCACGGACCGCGGAGTCAGTGTTGAACTTTTCGAGCGATCCCGAAATACATTAGTCGGGGTCATGGAGGAGCCGAAAGCAAAGGTGGAAGAAGGTGCGGCTAGCGGCACTTTCAAAGTCGTCGCGAGAAGGCGCGCGCGTGCACTCCGTCATTTAAGAGTCGAGCGCGACCTGTTGCACAGCTCTCTCGGTCGCGTGCTTCCCGAAAACCAGGAAAAAAAACAGGCGCTGTCCCCCTACACTCACGAGCTAAGACTCTCTTTTTATTATTCATATTATGCTCGAAGAAGAAATGACAAACGCGCAACGCACGGGGGTGTGGATGTAGAGATATATGTGGGAGAGCGATGCGGGAGCAGTGTGTCTTGTCTATATGCTTGGCTGTGTCTACAAAGTACGCAGACGTGTGGCATCGGTGTGGCAGCACTTGCAGGGTGGTTCCAGGTCCTCGAATAATGGCTTTTTAATGAAGGAGTGGTGGTGGTGCGCATGTAGCGAAGTTCTTCTTTTTTTTTTTTTTCTTAGTGCCCTCACCGCCACCCCGCCTCCACCAGTCCCCGCGAACGATACTTCCCACAACGCAACCGTTCTTTGCGCGTGAACTCCCATGGCACGTATAACGCCACACGCATTGCGGGATGTGGTCTCGTTTCCGCATCCCGGGCTGCTTGCTGTGAGGCCGGTTGTCGATCGCGGCACGTTACCGTTAAGTCTGGCCGCAGTTAACGTTTGTTGCGCTTGCATAGAAGTGAGATTTACACGCCTACGTAAGGTGACGTACCTGGCCCTGTGTAGGATGACACATGTGCCGCACCACACGTGCAACTTCAAATATGCGTATCAGTCGAACTCCTGCCGCACGTATGGCAGCACCGCAGTCATTTTGCCCTGCTGTGAAGCGACGCTGGACCCAGTGCGCTGCGTGAGGGCTGTTATTTCTGTTTACTCGTACTCGAGTGCTTTCACGGAGAAAATTACGTAAACATGTATACATGCAGGCAAAGGAGAAGTTTTGCTAGGTTGCAGTAGTAATGTATGTGTTTTATATTTATGGTCTATCTCGTGGCTAAGGATAATGTATTAATTAACCAGATGGACGCTTGAATGACGCTTGAAGGACGCTTGAAGAACTTTAAAGAACACTCGGCAACGCGAAATATCGTTATGCTTGACTCACAGTATGCTGTTTACAGCTGCTGCTATAGAGTTTCATGGCCCAGCGCGTATCGCATGTTCAGATTATAAAAGAAAAAAAAAAATTAAGGGTGGGGGGGAGCGGGTGCGGGAGGGTCGCAGAAGTGGAGCACATTCCTGCGAATAAATGCAGCCATCATTGCCTTCAAAATACACTCCGTATAGCAACAAAACTCCATTTGTCACTGACAGCTATAGGAACAACCGGCCGCTATGTACGTGCTTCACTGCAATGCGGAACCCCAATGTCACATCTATCGCTTTCACATGACTCGTTGCGGTGTTATGCGGATATTCCTCGGCTGTATCGCTCGAAGCTCGCCACGTGTATGCGCAGCGATTCGAAATAGTCTTGATAAAACCAATGTGACTAGAGGGGAGACGCGTTCCCTTTTACTTTCGCGGCACACCATGAATTGACGATACATCCAGTATTTGTCCTGACAGATACTGGATCCTCTTGTCGAAATGTAGACTTGTCTTCGTCAGGGCACGCTGCAGTGGTAAATACTGAGTCTTCTTGTCGAAGGGTTGGCGCTACGATGCCACCCTTTGTTCAGCGATTGTCTGTCGCCTCGGGCCTCCAGAGTCTTCACCTGAAATATGCCCTGTTCGCATGGATCTTTCCCGAGAGTTCTAAGTTAATCATTGCGGTTTGATTGATTCCTCGGGTTTTACGTTCCAAAGCCAGCTATGATTATGAGAGGCGCCGTATTGGATGGCTCCGGAAATTTAGACCAACGTGCACTGACGCGGGCGTCAACATTTCGCTTCCATCGAAATGCAGCCGCCGCGTGCGGGATTCGATCCCGCTACCGTCAGGTCAGCGGCTGAGTACCATAGCCACTAGAGCCCCTGTTGCGGGGCAATAATTACGGTTTGTTGTTGTCGTTAGTGACATCTCATATGTCAGGGTCCGTTAGAACTTCCTCTTACCGAACAAGTGTGGTGCAGAGGCTTTTCGTGAATACAGACGTTGGACTCACATTGACGTTGTCGGGTCCGCTGCCTTGCGGCTGAGTTTTTTCGCGACCGCATGGAATTGCGAAGATACGAGGATTTTTTTGCTCTTGTTGTTTATTTGTCTGTTGGGTTTCGTAATGAGCGTGCTCATTTTCTAACTGGCAAAGTGGTGACCGTGAAATGGTGTGCGGGATCGCCATGTTGCCGAAACTCCAAACGACAAGCGTGCGCAAGAGACGGGAATTGACATACGTTAGAGAAAACGCAAACGGATGTTTTCTTTGAAGACGTCCCTCCCGTTGTCGCCAGAGCACGTGCACGATTATGGGCAGCGATCAGGAAGATTAGCGCATGTCGGGGATTATTTCGGTTGAGTATTCTCTCATAGTTGTCCCCCATGGGTTCGCTTAGTAGGAGCGGATTACTGACGGCGACGGATGAGGGGGAGCACATCGAAGGCCATTGGCTGTTTGTGTTGGAGGCGAGGAAACGATGCTGTCTTCGGCAGCTAGTGTAGAGCATGGCTGGTGTGTTTGGTGGGAAAAGGAGTGCAATAGGAGAGCGGAAAGAAGAGGCCACCTTGTCTAGACAGCAGATTACCCGCACCATTAAGCGCCAGTTCGGGTTCATATCTCCCCGCTGGAAAGACCAGCGGGCACCCGGTGGCAATGGGGGCCGAACCCATGTGCCTCCCTCATTGGAGGAACTCTGCACCGGTAGCGGAAACTCTAACCATCTCGGCCACTTCCACTTCTCTCTTCTCCGAATGAAACACATCGTTTACTTTCTTCTTTTTAATGCCTTCTAAAAGGGGTCTTATGCGGGAACAAGGCAACAGCGGCCCGCAGCAGTGATGTTGGGTTTCATGGCGCAACTGCGGCTTTACGCAGTTGCTGTTTTGTTGCCAGGACGTGACTTGTTCTGTTGCGAATGTTCGGTCTTGACTGAGCGTGGCGAGGAAAACAGTCAGATGTTATATTTCAAGGTGTAACGAAAACACACGCCTGGGACGAAAGTGTCAAAAAATGGAAGAAAGACGCAAACATAACGGCATTAACGAAGCGAAGAGTGTCAAAACTGTTTGAACGAAGCCCTGTTTGTTTACTTTGAGTCTGTTGACCTCGCTGGGACGCCAGTTTTAAAAGGCGTGTATTACAGAAACCAAACGTGAGCCACGGAAAGCGTTTCACGCAGCGACGAAATTGGACCTGTCATTTTGTGGGAAAGTGGTCCTCCGTGCCAGCATTGCGTCTCAGTGCGATAACTTCTCTCCCGACAACATGCATTGTGCGCTTTGATTACCCGCTTGCATACTTTCCAACGCGGTTGCCAACAGCGCATTCCTTTCGACCACAACAAGTGCGCTGATAGCCACTGCGCCAGCATTCCAGTGTGTTGCAAACTGGCGATAAGGGGCATGCACGACGAGTGGAGGCGCCGAGACTGAAGAAAGCCAAACAGACCCGCATTCTTCCGGCAAACGTTTTATCTCTTTGGCGTACTGTGTTACCCGTTGTCATACTTGTACGGCTCTTATCGGAGCCGGTCTTCTTGCCGTCCTGTGACGTTGCAGGTCGAAAGAGGTACGCCAGTGCTAATCTCATACGTGAGTTCGCTTTTACGACCGAGTATACACAGATGATATATGCTGTGACGCGCTCCGATTGCACGCGGACGTCATACTGACCCTTCACTGGACACTGCCGGCACCCGGACAAAATTGTACAGCACTACTTAAATTACTTGGCTGACATGGAACAATTAGTTGCAAGTTTCCGTTACGTCATCGCAGTGTAAGAGTGGCCCGCGGATCGGGTTTTTCGTTCTCGGCTGTAATTTCGAGCGAGCGAGTGGGGGGCCAATCGGTAACCACTTTTCAATCGAACTTCCACTGTATGGTGTGCGTTGGTTTCAAATAGAACACAAATCAGCCGACCGTACACTTGGCAGGGTTAACCTTTATGCCATTCATCTGCATTTTCTTTTCTCTTCCTCATGTACGTTTCCGTCACATGAGTTCTTCAGGTATGGGTAAAGGTGCAGTCCATTGATCAAACATCGGGGCAAATGCGGACGCCTCTTATTTTATGCGTTGATACCGTTATTAAATTATACCCACTTTACGTCACGAAGTGTCAGTTTCAATAACCAATCTCATCGGTTTCATCCAGTGCAAGGAATAATGGGCGGCTTGCTCCAACCAACCAGAACAGAGAACGAAGGCAATGGCTCCCGCTTCATTGTCCTCTTCTGATGGCCCTCCTTGCGACTCGATGAAAAGCTTCACGGATAGATCAATGTAGCACAATGACGCGGGACGTCGCCTCCTCCCGTTTATGAAACGATCGTGCCAGCCTCCTCTCGTTATGTATGCCTATCGGATGACGCCTATACCCTACAGACTTTCGCTGCACTGCACGCAATTGTTGATACAGGGCGCGTATATCGTATCGACCGGCTGCACAGTCTTCGCCGCGTAGAGAGTGGTCCGCTCTGTTGTTGACATTGTCAGTCCTTCTCGCGCCCTTTCCTCTACTCCGAAACCGCAGCGAGGGGATAGATGATAGTGACTGTTTATGGCCCAAACAATGGACATACCCGCTTCGCATACCTAGTCCGTGTGTACAGTCTCGCCTGCATCGCGAGTCGCCGCACGATGTCACCGGCGCCCGCGTTGTTTCTCGTCGAGGGAACGCTTCGCAGCGTCAGTGAAGGGCCGAAGACGCCGTCGTTCGCGCGCTTGGCGATGCGCCTCCGCTACGAATTGCAGAGTGAGTGAGCTTTGTTCTTTACGTCGCGGTCACTTCGCGTTTTGCGTGCGTGCTTCGGCTGTTTTGAATCGAGAGTCACCGCGTGTCAACTCGGCGCGTGGAAGACAAAGGTGGGACATGTGTTTCAGGGGACCTATGAAGAGAGAGAGAGGGAAGGGAAAAGTGCGTACACATTAGCAAAATGCTAATTTCTATTTTACCACCTGGCTCCAGTGCGGAATATAACTGGAGTTGAAAGGAAAATTGAAGAAAAAGAAACAGGTGAGGTGTTGCAGCTTATATGTAAAATGACCAAATTTACGGCGTTCCTTATCTTAACACTGTAATTCTGTACATTGTTTAGATCCAAATCTGTTTCCATTTCGATAAGTTAGCTGACCCCCCAGGAGAAAAGTTGTCACAAACACCCCGACAAGGCCAGCATATGGGGACCAAATAGACTGCACCAATGGATGCATTCGCAGAACAAACATCTGAAAGACATTTCGTTACTGGTTATCCTGAGCTGTGTAAAACACTATATACTGTGCGAGAGAAGAACACATATGTTTATGGTGAATACAGTTATCGAGCCTGGTGTAGTGCTACCTGACGCATTCGTGTTGCAAAAGCATGCAATTTCTTCAGAGCTGTGTGCACATTAGGAAAAACGCCTATACTTGTCTCAGACCCCTGTATGTTGTGGCATGACATATACGTTGATCCACACAAACGCTAGAGGAGCACTGTGTAAGGTTTCGTATGCAAGTCCCGGGTTCTCGTACAAGAAATAGAGCTGTATCACAGCGCAGCTGCCCGCCTACACGATTGAAACAGCAGTCACGTAGTGGCGTTTGTCGTATAGGGCCCCAGAAAGCCGTCAAGTGGTTTCTGGATCAAGCAACGCCCTCCTTATCACCGGAAGCGGAGTACGCGTATATTCTACTCTCACACTGATGGCGAGACGGCAAAGAAACATCTCGATCGCCAATAGGGTGTAGTGTTGCGTACACTCGAGGTTTACATTCGCTAGGGGATAGCTGTTATCCACTATAGCATCAGTGTCTCTGTGCTGTTTCTTGATAGTTTTGTTTCCTTATATATTATATACATCTTTTTGTTTCTTCTAAGCTGCTTCTTCGGATCTGTTGTAAAGCGGCTGGGTTCGATGGACAACGCGTGGGCTGTGGTGCGCGTGCGTTGAATGAAACGCTCTTAATCTGTACGCCTACGCTTGGTTGTCAGCTCGGCGCGCGGCGTGCACTTGCTGGCTGCATCGAGACGAACGGCACGTCCGTACCATGCGCATTTCTCCCAGCAGCGACTTAGCTTATCTGGCGGGGTGACCCTGAATCGCTTCAGCAATGCCCATTTATGTATCGAGTTTTGATCTTGTCCTTTTTCTTGTATATTACACCCTGCAAGTCATGATTGGTCCGGGGTTCGTGCATTTCCAGTGTTTCAAGTTCCAGGAGCAAACCGGTTTTCTGTTTGTACTGTCTGTGTCGTATGCGCGTGTACTTCCCGCACTCTTTTGAACATTCTGATACTGATGCACCTTCGAATCAAACGGTTTTGAGTTTAGAGATGTCCGTTCAAATACGTGTCTTTCTTCGGATATGGAAGGTTCCCCACAAGAGCGCTCACGAACTCAATTCCTCACAGTTATAGCGTCCTATAAGGTCGCTCGTGGCGTGGGTCAGAAAAGATAGAAGGGTGCGAAGAGTGAAATAGGTCACGGTTAATCGTAGAGCGCGCCCGTTGGGTCAGTCAGTGCTGTGCGGTGCTCTCGCGGTTCACTTTTCGTTCACCTTTTCATCATCAATCTTCCCACCTTGGGGAAGCGTACGACTTCTGAAACCTGCTACCGGCTATGATTAGAGGAAGGCGGTATAACGAATTCGTATCAGTTGCAGCATGGATTCACTAATGTTGCCACCAACCACAGTCTCTCTCTTTCCATCTCTGTACATGAGGGGTTTTCAGGAAGCACTCCTATAAATCAACGAAGTACAGCTGAAACACATTTTATTCTGCTATAAGCGAGCGTTATCAGGATCGTTTCTAGAATCAGGGCGGCTTATATATAATTTCCATGCTTCATGGGAAATTTTCTATAAAGTTAACTGGCGTGCACCGTGTCAAGAGTAAAGGGCGCCAGCCGCTTTAGAAAGCTCCTTCAGGAAACCTTCAAGGCTACGTGAGTAAGGTCACCCTTATATTGATTTGATTAGTTCCAGTGGCATTGCTGAAGTTGTCAGCCTTGCTTTTTGGCCAACAGTGTCACCAGCGTTGATCACAATAGCCGTCGCTGTTCACGCTGCCTGTCACCGCTGACACCCAACCGTCCTAGTGCCTGCTTTCGCCTTCTTTCCACTGCACCTGTCGAATTTCTCTCTGTATTGAAAGAGCCGCCATCAACGTAATTGACGAAGTCCGAAGGGGCGGGCCCTCGAGCAGAGACAAGAGCGCATGGGACCGTGGCCGCAAATGTTGCCTTCCGGGGTCCCGCAGCGTGCAACCTTGAATTCCTGCCAAACGCTTGTTATATACTGTGTATACGTTTTTCCCCTTGCTAAAGCCGGACAGGGCTGAGCAAGGGCCATTGTCATCGGCACGCGAACGCTTCCGTGTGTTGTCAGATCAGGCCGAATCATCTGCGGCAGGCACAACAACCACTGGTTTCCAGTTCCACTTGACGCTTTTCTCGCGTCGCATGTGGTCTTCAGGGAGCTCAAGGAGGTCAGGTTGGCGCCGAAGGCAGCGATCAAGTTTAACCCCTTAGAAGAACGGCGGCACAACTCGCCTATGGCGGTGGTTCCAATAGTTTCTTTCTTGCGTCGAACTTTCTGCTGTATATGTATACGTAAGCTCCTATCAAAGCTGTAATGTGTTTCGACGGGCTATAACTGGTTAGCACTCAGTTTCACAGTCGTTGTACGAAGACCATTATTACTGTGCTTAGTGTGCAAGAAAGACGTGGCTTCCGCATTTCCGGTAGGTGTTTGAAGAGGCACATGTGAACATGTGGGGCTGGAAGTGCTTCTTCGCTGTATGGGCAGTGTTGAAAATTAAAAGCAGACCCGTCTAAAGTCGCGATGAACTATCTCTTGCTGTTTTCACTCTTTGTTGTCTGTCTGCATGTTTCCTGAAACGCCTGTCATGTGCTGCTGCTATTCTAACCTCCTTGCCTTAAATTCTCAACTTTCACGTGGCAAAATGAGACACGACGTAGTCGTGGGCTCACGATTATATAGCGTTGACCGTCTCTGCTCGCTTAATATATACACGGGTTTCTTTCGTTCTTCTTGTTGCAGAACAGTGTAAAATTGATGGTCTTGTTGCTTTGCGTCCATATGAAGATGCGGCCGCCTTGGCCGGAAGTCGAACCAACGTCCTGCGTACTTATAGCGTGCGCGACGCTTTAATAGGTGAATTAACCACGGCGATGACAATTATAATAACGCATGCATGCATGGCAATACATATAGAGGACGAATGGACCAACTCGCTTTCGCTCGGCGATCGCCTGCCGGGACGCCGTGACCTCGCGCATATATGCACGCAACGGACCAGAGACCACTGACCGACAGAACCGACAACCGAGAGACCCACACTGAGCAGAGCTCTAAACGCGCTGTGCCTTGAAATTCCGCACGGCACGCCTCTCTGGAGCCCGGATGAGTATCGTCCCTCTGGCAGCTCGCGTTCCATCTTTGCTTCGCGTGTGCGGAGACGGACATCCTTAGCAGCACGTCCGCGCTCTTGCCTTCCAGCTGCGGCCGTTCCATCTTCGGTCGCGTATAATTGCGTGGAACCTCGCGACCGTCCGTCATGGACCATCTGTCCATCCGCGCGCGCGTCCGGCCGTCGACCTTTTCTTTCCGCCGTACCGTATTTACCTCCGGCGAAGGCAGTGGATGCTCTCTGAGCAGGAGTAAGAACCGTGAGAGTTTCTCGCATGTACATCACGTATATAGGTGCTATACATTTAGCATTCTTCGGGAGCATCAGGTTTATCTACAGCCTGAGGTGTGGGCAGTGTTTGTAGAAAGAGAAACCCGGACATTCTGCGTGGCCTGGACCAGGAAAGGCGTGGGGTCTCGGAGTTCATTGCATGCCGTCTTCAACTGATGGGTGGAGGGACAGCAGTCATTTACCGTGTTTAGCATGTCAAACAAGTGCGATGATGTTGGCCATAGCGTGTTACCGCCCTTAATTCGTCGACATGTTTTGCATCTTTCGAAGCTATTGCTGACCCAGCCACTTTCGAATTCTGAAAACGGTGGACTGGACCAGCTTCCTACTCTCGGTGTTTCCTTCTACGCGAACCATATCTACATCCGTGCTCTGAATGCTCCGTAGACCACTTTTGTGGTTAACTAAGCGCGGGTGTCAGGAAGTGACCTGTCTCGCATAAAGGCCGCAAGAGAGAGGCGTCCGAATTTTGAAGGTTTGCTCCATCCCTGACGCTTTGTGCCGCTGAGCAGCATACGGCATATCGATCAAATGCAGCGAACTGTTCGAGGATTCCCGATCGCATATATGTGCCACCTCTATAGTTCCGTACTTCTGCTCTGTACATGATTGCTGTTGTTGCTGCCCGTATCGTGCACAGCATTTACTGCGATGGCTGTGACTAGTGGCCTTACGTCATCTTGGGGCACTTTCATTCCTTCTAAAGAGAGAATGTCACATGACATTCCTGCCGGCATGCGCAATCCAACACTCACGATGAGTCAAGTTCATTGTGCCTAAGCACAACTTTTCCTCTGCCGGACAAGAAAACGACCGCGTGAAGACGGCATCCAGGAGAAAAAAAAAAGAGAAACATAGTGGCACTTCATAATAAGAAATCCGCGAACAAAGACACGAGAAGGAGAAGCGAGAGGTCAAAGAATCACGGCGAGTCCGGCCTGCCCGCCCTGTAGACGCACCGTATAATAAATACTACACAGACGCTCAGAGATCGGCGGAGCAAGGGAGCCGCCACAGAGGCGCCAGCGTCCCGCGAGCACTGATCCACCGGCACAAGCGCAAGCGCATTCCGGATGAGCGGTCTTCTTTTCCAGTACGCGAGGAAGAAGCGAGAGTGATGTTTTGCGTGTAGCAAAGTTGGTGTGGAGGGGGCGAGAGATGACGGGCAGAGTGCAACCCCAGAATTATACAACAGGCACGCGCGCTAGAAGGCGCGCAGGGACGTCCATCCATCCGTCTGTCTGTCTGTCCGTCCGTCCTTGCCGGCATGCGGGGAAATGACGAGTGCACGGGGGCAGGAGGCGCTGGTGCCTCCCTGAAACGCTGGCGACTGACTGACTGGCCGAGCGATCGCTCTGTGTGTGTTTCACGGCCAGTGAAACGAACTGGGAGCGGTGCGACTGAAAGCGAAGCTGATGCTGCAGGGAGGGGTCGCGGTCAGTCTGGAAAAGAATAAGCTGAGGGACCTTAGAATAAGCATGCCCCCAGCGCCACCTCTCCGGCGGTCGTCGGCGTCGTCTTCTCGTACTCGGCGGAAGAAGGAGAAGCCCGGAGAGGAAGAGGCGTCCGCGACGGCTAGCGTTCAGACGTCGACTCGCCAAGACTCCGCAGTCTGCGGCCGGTGACGCCGACTGGGAATGACCGATATGGAAGGCGAAGAAGAAACGGAATAAGAGGGTGTTGAGCGGCGCTCTTTTCTTGTCGTGGATCGAGAAACAATGGCATGGATTATTCCTGCCAGCGCTGCGGTACGAGTGCTTCGCGTGCTTCGCGAAGAGACAAGGCAGATCGATTCGTCGACTCGAGGGACTTGTTGGACGATTGTGCGCGTTCCTTTTGCTCGACAAGTGTCGGGGAGAAGGAGGGGGGGGAGAGCAGAACCCCTTTAGTCGTCCCATATTTATCTCGCGCGTGTTGTGTTTTGGTTTTATGGTGTTTTCTTTACCCTCCCTCTAACACCTGAAACCCGCGGTGCTCTCTCTTGCGCAAGCAAGTCAGACTCGTGTGCGCATACAAACAGCGTTGCGCAGCGGCTCGTTAGAAATCGAGAAGCCGCGGAACGTGAGACACCTTTGCGTCATGGTCCTCTGCATTGGTAAAGTGTCAAGGCTCAAGCGAAACCGAGCACAATGTGACAAACGAATAGGAGTCCGTATCATCTCACTCGTCACCTCTCGCCTTCCCGCATGTGAGCGGTTCTGCTGGAACAATGAGCGGCATAGCCCTCATGCACGGACGCGTCGTCTTCCGTATGCATTCCGATGCTTGCTCTTGAAGCTCGGCGCTGCGAAGTTGTGGTGCTTGTCACATGAGTACCGCTCGGTCGGCAGCGTTCTTTATGTATACAAGATGCTGCCGACGCTTCAAGTGACGCACTCTATATAGTTGACAAGGGGTCTAAGAAAGAGGCAATCGGTCGAACGATTATGTTCTAGTTTTCGATCGCTGTCACGACACGTTCTGTTCTACTCCCTGTCAACAAATAAATTAGGAAACAAGATAAGCGGTAAGTTCCTTCCCTCCTTCCTTCTTTCCTCTGCTCCCTTTTCTTTCATAGTCGCTCAGGCCTGACAGGGCTGGTTCGTGGCAAGTGAGCGCGCGGCGAGGTCTGCCACCTTACCGGTCGGCAAGCAAAATGCAAGAAAATAAGTGCATGTTATTAGCTGAACAAAGAGAGTCAATAGCCAAACCCAGTCGTAGTTCAACGACGGAAAACAATAACCCCAAATGACGCAAACTATGCTGGAAGGGGCTCTTTTCGTACAGTGGCATTACCGTAGGCCATGGTGACCCGGATCACCCCGGATACGGAAAGGGAAAGTGGGTGTTACATTGTAACACATCCTCCTTCGCTGTGGTGCTGACTGTTGAGGTATTTCCAAGGGACTGCGGCGGCGCCATGTGCCTGTAATTGCCTACGGAGGTCCGCGTGTCCGTAATTCCACGAAAAATGTGATGGTGGCCAGTGATTTCCTCTCTGCAACGTCAGCGGTCAGCCTGTGTGTGTAACGTCAATGTACGGGTATGTGTGTCGCGAGAGATCATAATGAGGGAGGAGGGGGGTAGCGAGAGAGAGTGGTGGAAGGGAAGAGACGAGACCGAGCTTGTCATCTTGTGCTTGAAAGACGTAAAGATGAGAAGGAGGAGGAGAGAAATAGAGAGAGACGGAGAGAAGGACACCACGTCCTTCTTCGCTCACGCGATGATCAAAAGGAGGCTCGTCCCGGCTTCTGATGTTTAGCGCGCTCGTAGAGAATCCGTTTGACCCAGTCCCTGCTTGCCAGTCGCACGCAATAAGGTACTCGCTTATATCTTCGCGATCTTTCTCGCTACGCGCAGCGAAGCGTAATTTACGTCGCTTAACGTGGCAGTTTCCTTTTGTA
Organism: Hyalomma asiaticum; assembly: GCA_013339685.2. NCBI lineage: Eukaryota > Metazoa > Arthropoda > Arachnida > Ixodida > Ixodidae > Hyalomma > Hyalomma asiaticum. Next base: position 66,441,238 of record CM023486.1, read on the forward strand.
CATTATTTCAGTTTTCTGTCGGTATGCTGGCTCGGGGACACGCAACTGGTAATTTAGGGTGAGATTTGTTTTTTTTTTTTTTTACCTCCTAATAATCTCTTGAGGCGGGTGGTGGTCACGATACAAGAAACACGGATCAAATCTCAAAGATTTACTGGGTTTTCATCGTATACAGTGGCTTGGAACAATTGTCTGCGAACAGTAAAGCTAATCTGCGCTTTAATTTCAACACTTATCCCCCCTGACGTGTCCGACTTGCTCTTGTTTTCTCAGAACTCGTTGTTTTCCTGTCTATTTTCCTTAGTTTCCTGCGAACGTACTTCTTTAGTCTATATTATTTTTTGTTATTGTAATTATTAATATGATTTCTTGACTTCCTTGACTTTGTTCCTTTGAGCTGTGATTGGGCACAATACCAGATGCTTCAATACCCAAACGTGTCGTGTTTCCTAACTAATAAAGAGGATCTTGGGAATGGAGGCCGCCAGTAGGACAGTAAGTTCGGGCAAATGCCCATGCAGGCATTCTAACACATTCAAGTAATGTAATAGATTTCGCTGTGCAGTGCTATCGGCTGCTGCCTCCACCTCCATGCTAAGTCCTTGGCTCAACGCTCATCATGTATAGCGCATTGTTAAGCGTGCACATATGTCCTTGCATCCTTGTTCGCGAGCAGGGCGAATTAATCGGGATGTCTATACACGCGTACGCACTCAGAACACTGTCTTCGTTGCTTCGGTCCGTGTATCATGTTTACGTCGAAGAACGCGGCCAGAATCATAGCGGATAGGCCGGTCTCCCTTGAACTGCGTTAATGGAAGGAGCGCGCGTCGCATTGTAACTTCGCTGTGCGCCGCGCGTTATCAGATGCAACTAGGTGCGTATGTCTAGTTTCGGTTGCTGCGTTGACCAAACGAGTCAAGGGTGTTCCAACAACGCGGAAGAACTCGCCTTGGCCGCGTTCCGCTGGTTTGTCTTGCGCTCCCGAGTCCATGGCCGAAGCTCCGCGAGGTTACTCTGTCGCAATGGTATGTATTTTGAGCGCCTGTGTTGCTTTTGAAGTATAGGTATGTACACAAGGAAAAGTAGAGAACAGATAGTGCTGATAGTTGTTTGCGGTTCGATTCGTTAGCCGAGAGTGAAGCTTCGTAGCAAACATAAACATGTCTCCGAGTTCTGCTTCGTGCCATTGTGGTCGTATGTCCACACAAAGGGGTAGGGAGCACGTCGCCCGTTCCCGCGAGGTTCTCCTCCGATCCTCCAGCGAAAACGTGCCACTGTGCGTGGGTTCCTTCGGAACCGCCGCAGGAGGTCAGAGAAGCGTTCCTTTTGAAGAGGTCCAGGGCTTTCGGAAGCGACCGCTGCTGAACAGATGCTTCTTCGAACACGCCCGTTGTGTACTGGCTGGGTGTTTTTGGACCTACTGGGAAGAAAGCAGCTCGAACTCGGCGAAGACGCAAGAGACGCATGCACGTGATCAGCCAGCGCCAGTTTTACTATCGCCTGCCATCGCGTCACGTGATGGCTGGCTTCCTCGCCTTCCTTCGAACCGGGCCAGCAACAACGGCGGGAACAACAACAAACACTCTAGCGTGATCCAGAGGATTTGTTTTCGTGCGAGACGTACCCGAAAAGGAGACTGTGTGCCACGGTGTTAGAGGACCTTCGCCTTCTTGGTGTTACTGTGAGCGATGTAAATACTGTGTACATTTCGCAACTACACGTGTTGTAAAAAATACACTCCCGGACTACAACTCATTCGTAGTGGCTTTGGCACTTACGTTTCAGTACGTCGCCTGGAACGGTACTTAAGTAACCTTTTCTTTTTGATCTTTTTTTCTGGGAGAAGGCGGGCAGAAGAGGGAGGGGGGGGGAAGGGGGGTTGACCGCAAATAACCATACCTTAAGAATGAACTCGCCGAATGGCGCAGCGCCCCTGGAACGCGATCTAATCAATAATTTAATGTATGTATAGCACCCTTGCGAAATACAAAACCAAAATACATAATAGTAGGCAGTATATAGAATAGTTCAGTGTGGCTGCATTATGCGCCATGGAGAAAGCGAAAACGAAACGACTTCCAAGCGGCGCTGCCTGTCTGCATCGTCAATGCGCGTCTCTTCCCAGTCGTGGTTTTCACTCCTTTCTTCGTGTATCTTCGTTTTTTTTTTTTCTCCAGTCCTTCATTTCAACGCCGAATGAGCACAAGTACCAGCCACGTTGAAGGAAAAGCGCTTATGTGGGATGGACGGTGTCGCTTTCTTCCCAGCTTTTCCTTTTCTTTTTTTCGTTCGTCAGCTTCGACAGTGCAGGCTTACGGCGAATGACAGATTGACTGCGTGTCTGCTCCTATCCGACTCTACCGCGCCTTCGTGCGGCAGAGTCGTGTGATCCCGTAGTACGGGGGGTGAAAGAACGCTTTGCAGGTCACAAGTGAAGGCGTATGATTGGATTCTTGTACACCGCGGAAACGCGTAAAAAGACCCCGCAGATGGGAATAAGCGAATATTGCACTCCTGCAGATTTAACTAAGGTTCTGCATTAGAGGGATATAGAGAGATATGCGATAACGTTGTAAACATCACAGTAACATCAGTGCAGCCATGTTTTGTTCATGCAGTAATAGTACAGTGCTTTGAAAATTTTTAAATGAACACGGAGCTTCATCGCCGCGGGATTGGAGACCTCCACACGATGCAAATCCCCCTTCCCCACTACTACCCGTATTTCTTATAGCGCCATCTTATTATATAGTTAGAAGGGGACATGTTTCTCATAAACGTATGATGGTTGATTTATTGATTGAATGAGTACGTACGTACGTGCATACATACATACATACATACATACATACATACATACATACATACATACATACATACATACATACATACATACATACATACATATATATATATACATGCGAGTTATTGATTGATCGATTGACTGAAAGCAAGTCCACCTGTTGGCGCTTCAAGCAGCGAATTCAGTCAACCAAGGGGCCTGGAGGCTGGCTGCACGTGCCCCTTCTTGTCCCTATTTTCCTTCATCATTTTCTCTTTCTTACCGTAATTTCCTCTTCGCACTCGTGTAACACTTTTCGCCGTCCACAGCCGTTCAACGTTCGCAGAGAAAAAAACCAAAAAATAAATAAAAATAAAAAAGCGCACGCACGCGCGCATGATTTCGAAGCCTTGCTGGGGGCTTGCACGCACGTCTTTTTCTTGAAGGCGTACATGTACGTATACACGCACGCGTGCTTCCATCCATAAACGCTAAGGGCTAAGCAGAGCCTCGACGTATACGACGCGTACACGCGGTCGATGGCTCTTTCTTCTTCTTCTTCTTTACGAGGAAAAAAAAACATAAAATGAAACCACGTGGAACGTCATTGCCTCAGAAAAGCTCGGCTGCTCGTGCGCTTTCTTGCAGACCATGGTCGTGGGGCGTTCCAAAATGTTACGCGGAAGATGTGTTGAAGCGTGCTTTCGGCGAGTCTCTCATTCCTCCGTGGTATTTTTCTTTTTCTTCTTTCCTATATAAGCGTGTCCTACGCGCTCTGTTGACTGAGTGACCGACGAGCTCCATACATATTACCTGCAAGCCACAGTCGAGCTGCGGCATGTTTTAGCGAGAGCAACTTTCGAGCATTATCCTACATACGTCCCGACCTGCCAGGTTATAGAACTATACCGAGTAAACGTATAACAAAAAAAAGGCATGCAGCTGTTCGGGTGGTTGGAACTATGCGCGCTTTTGCGTGTATGTGCGTTAGTCAGCAAAGAGTTACCGCTAAATATAGGCGAGCGCACGGGTGATTTATGATTGACGGCCCAAAGACGACCCGGTCTCCCCACTTCTCAGGTCCACCCTTCCACGTTTCCAGACCGCGGGACGTCAATGGCAGGAGTCGAAGCTGACCTTTCGTGGACCTTCGGCTTAGTTTTGTTCGGCTTCGTTCAGTTTTTTTCCTCGTCCGCGACGTTATATGAGCGTCGAACGTCGCCGGTGCGTGCACTATGGCAACTTGGAAGAAGTCGTTACAGTGACGCGCGGTCACCGCTTTGAAGCTCAATTTAGAGACGTGCCAGTCTCCTTTGACCCTGGCTTCTTTCATGCGCTTTCCTTTACGGCTGCGTACACGGTGTGTGTGCAGCGAGCTTTCTCCAACGACGTGGACAAGAAGACGTCTGCGACGTTTGTTTGACGGTGGCCTGTATGCATGTGAAAGGTGAGCTCTCCTCAGGAGGAAGTACCGTAACCAACCGATCGGCTGACCGCGCTGACGTGGCGAGATCGGCTTGTCTAGAAGGAACGTTCCTTTTGAATGTTTAAAAGTTGAAACGTATACTATATATATACGACGAACCACGACGACGCGTTCAGGACTGTTATTGACGGTTTACGTTTTCCTGATCCCCGCGCCGCTGACGTCTCAGTACTACCTTTTGTGTTGGTCATTCGCTTAGAATATGGAGTTCTTCATTTTTTTTTTCCGCGCTGAACTAAGTTTTGAACTTTATCCTGTCTTCATACAAAACTTTCTGATAAGAGGAAACGCTAGCAAATGAAGAGATAGGATTGCTTTCTCTTGACGTCATGTGCCATATGCGCAGGAAAACAACTTCATTAACTTCACCTCGTGCTTGTGAACAGTCAGTATTCTCAATCGCGCCGCATTTCGCCGCCTTTGTCCGCAGATACTTATATAAGCACACCAGGGGTGTAAGGTATTAAAAAATACCCGCAGAACACCCCCGGCGTACTTTTATCCTTCTCGCTTTCTGTACAGAGAGCACCCATCTGAAGAAGGTAAGCAAGTCGCGAAAAACACGAACGCGATTCTGAGGCCAACCATTCATTTCTATCTCCGTCGCTTCCCATCACGTCGTTGGCTCGTTGCATCTCTTGCCGCTGCCCATGGTCCACGCCAGCAAATGTCGGCACACGGCCACTGTTTACACCCATTGTACGTCTTCTCTCTCTCTCTCTTTCTTTGTATACCGCATAGGGACGCTCCTCGGATGCCTCAGAAATCCAGTTATATCGAGAATCCAATCTCGGCGTCCCTGGCTGTTTGCATGCATAGCCGAGACGAGCTCAGCGCTACGTCCGTGCCCGCGCAGCTCATGTGTGTACTATACGTATAGCTTTATACTTCCTGCCGCGGTGGTTCACCTTGGGACCTCGCCATCATCAGGGGTGCTGCAGCACCGCGAGCTGTTCTTGTACACACCGCACGCTGCAGCATATACAAACGAGGCATCCTGCGAACACTGTTTCTCCGGTTGCAGCGGTGCGCTAACGCCCCGGATGGATTTCCAAATAATTAGACATTCTCCCATTTATCTTGCGCCGTATGCTCTCATAGTACGTACAGGCCGGCGAGGCAGGCAGGGCGTTCAAAGGGAAAGGAGGATTCGTGCGATACCAACTGCGGGGACTGCGCAAGTCTATATAAACTGCCCGTAGTCGTTAATCATTCGTGAGCCATTACGCTTTTTATCTCTTTATTATTCTTATTATTTCCAGGTCTCACCGATAGCAAATACGTGCTTGTGGGCGTGCCGGGCGAGTTTGTATTATGTATACTTTGTACGCGTACGCGAGTCGCCTCTGCGAGTTCTTGGAACGTGATTCCGCACCCACCAGTCCGTATACAGCTTTCGCTGGTACGTGCGTTAGTACGAGCGCTAGCGAAGACTTGATACCTATGGAGGTAGAGTGCGCTCATATCGCGTACAAGAGCCGTTTGATGTCGTGCGGCGCATGCGCCGTGATCTTGTCTTCGTTCGTTAGTTTCTGCAACCTTGAACACTTCGGACAATCTCGTCGAAACACGCCTCCATAAGCATTCCGAGCGCGCGCTGCTTACTGGAGTTCCGCCGCTCTTGGCTTGTATTTGCTGTAGTAGTTCCCGCTGATGATTAATTTCACTGCAGCGAAGAATTTTGAGCTTATACCTGACGGCTAGTTGGCTTCACAGATGAAGTTTATATAACGTTCGAAGTATAAAAAGTGTGAGCTGTGACCGGCGCCATGATACTTTGGAAGTCTGTTAATTAACTTTGGCCAACTTGTGGCCAAAGCTCCGACCATGTGATCGTTGTAGCCGGTCGACGAGGGAAAGATCTCGATGCCAGAGGGGCAAATGAAACTATCCTTCAAAACGCTATTGAGCAGTGCTTTATTGATGATCATGTGGTAGGGCTAAATAAAATAACAAACCTCCAGCGAAACAGCGGCTATAAGGCAGTGCTGAATCAAAATCGCAGTCCAAGAGCCTGCCATGAACACCGTTATCTCTTTAAGAAACTCCCGCTCAGGGTCATCTGTCTCCATCGCACTGCTTTTGCCAGGCAAGCGCTTGTGCACTATTTCCAAAGCTAATGGGCTTGTTACTCGCATAGGCAGCTTTCATTAAAGCGCTTGAAACCATCGCTTTACTTTTGAGAACAATCTAAAGTGCGAAAGGAACGGGTCTTGCAAGTGTACCTGATTTCGAGGTTCAAAAGCGTACAGTGATGAATAGGGCACGCTCCTAACGTTGGTAAAAGCGTAGCGCGATATGTCGTTCTACACACGGTGGGGCAGCGAGTCCAGTATCTTTCTTTCTTTCTTTCTTTCTTTCTTTCTTTCTTTCTTTCTTTCTTTCTTTCTTTCTTTCTTTCTTTCTTTCTTTCTTTAAACTCGCAATACTGGTATCAGAAGACGCATTCCAAATGGCTATGGCTATACAAATGGCTATAGCTGGAGGAGTCGGCATTCTACACAGACCTTGGAAGTCCCCACTACTTCCCATCTGTACTTGCCCCACCGTGGTCGAGGCCGATCACATGCCATTAGGGAAACGAGCTAGTTTGGCTCCAGAACCTTGGCTCGAAGATGTGTTTGTGTGCTCGCGCATTTGTTGTGTTTTTGTGTGTCGCTTTTTCCTATAGTGCGCGCGGACGGTTTATCCGGCTCCCGTGCTTTCTCTGTGTTGTGTCCCCGAGCAACACAGCCAAAACCCGTATATCGACGGGGCAATTTCTTTCAGACTTTGCCCGCAATCGCGGCCAATTTCCTTTCGCCGCCCCACATCCGATCGGGAGCACTCGCGTGGCCTTCGGCTTTTACTTCCAGGGCTTTCTCGCCGGGCCAAATACGGATAGTCGTGAGTGGTTTGGCAGCGCGCAGCGCCGCATAAATTGAAGTTGAGCCATGACAGCGTCGGCGCGCTTTCATTTTCTGCGGAAACGAGATTATGTCTGCGATATATAGCTCTTAGATAACGAACCGGATAGCGACGTATCAATTATATGGACGACCTGTCGACCTGTCGAAGTCCTCATCGTGATATATTGCATAGATAGTTGTGCATTGCTCGCCGAATATGCATATATCGAACGACTCTGTGCACGTTGGAGTAGTGCTCATTTATAGACCTCGCATTTATACGCCACTTACAAGAAAGCAAAGGATCTGAAGGTGAAGCCGTGTGGCTGCCGGTGATATCAGTTAAGGGAGGTGTGCGAGGGATGATAGCATCTAGAATTGACAGGGACGAAAGCCATTGATGGATTGCGTTGGCTGTGTATACGTATACGCGTATCTGAGCGTTGGACCAAGAACTGACGCTTAACCATGCCCCCTCAAGGCTTGCAAAAACAAGCCCCTAATCCTTCCTGAACCACCACAACAACTAACCATTCTGCGACGTCGTCGCCGAATACGTCGGATGCACGGAGTGACGCCGGATGCATGGAGTGAAAACAATCCGGTTCGTTTCGAAGTCGTTGACATGTCTTGGACGCTATATAACATCGGAGGGCCATCGTAACGCAGTTCCGCAGTCCCCCCGTGCGTACAAGTCAAACCGAGCCCTCCTCTTTCACGGACCATTCACTTCGGTTAAGGGTTCGCTCTCTCGAAGCCGCATTTCCTGGTCCGCTAGGCCCGCCGTGCACGTCCCCAACGTGAAGCCGAGAAGCCTCCTCCCGATGGCTTCTCGAAGCACGACACGCTACCGACTCGGAGTCACTTTCACTCGTCTCCACCGCATCATGCATCGGATGCGTCACGATTGGAACGCGTGCATGGCATCTTCGCCACAGAGAAAGATGCCCGCGCGCGCGCGCGCATTACACGCTGCGTGAGTTCGCGCTGTACGCATCCAGCGTCATCCCCGAGGCACGCCTTTGAGGCACGCGATATCTCGCCGACTCTCTCTCGTGTTACTGCACGCGTGAAGGAGCTTTCAGCGTTACGCCCGCCGAGCCTCCGAAACGTTCTCTTCTTGGGCGTCGTCAACGTCGTCACGTCTCTAGGTGAGCTGTCGGCAGCGACGGGCTGGAAGCTCCATGGCTAGAAGCCAGTACGGCGATGCTACGTGCTTCTGCGGTCCCCGACGCCCACGCATTCTTTCCGCTGCGCGCCTGCGAGGCGCTCGTGGAGAGAGGGCGGGTGATCATCTCCACGCCGGCTGTGCTGCGAATGTGAATAGTTGCGCGCAGCAGAAAGCGGGGTCACCTTGGCAAATGCAGTGGTTGGCATACGTCCCTAAAGACACGTTACGGTTTGGCTAAGGAAAATGGAGGTTTACCAGGAGTCGTTGACAGCAGGAAGCTTAAAGCACAACTTGTAGCGACATCTAGCGGAGTTTGCTTAACTACAATCTATTTCTTTCTTTCTTTTCTTTCTCTCTCTCTCTCTCTTTCTCCTTTTTTTGGCAGACGCATCAATGTTCTTGTCGAAAGAAAGTGCCGTGAGATCATGGTCATCTCAATTGCCAATGCTTTACACCAGCAGTGAAGTAAAACGTGTAAGTGGCAGTATAGTATGCTTCGTGTGTCTCAGGTTAGGTTCCGCATCACCAGGTGTCGCTACCAGCGCTGCTGATCACGTGTGAATCTCCGTAATCCGGTATACGTAAATTAAGGAAGTCTACTGACAGATTAAAATCGTGTAATGCTAGAGGCCCGTGTACTGTGCGATGTCAGTTCACGTTAATGAACCCCTTATGGTCAGCATTCACGGCTTTTCCGGCTTTTCCTTCCTTTCTACTATTTCATTCCATTTCCCCTGTCCCCATGGAAGCTGAGCCGCTGCTTTCAACAAGGGCTGCAGGAAGTAGCGTCACACAGTTATTATTACGAGTCGTCCTTGGTGAAAACCGCGTTCAGGCATCTTACGTTACATCGACTGCCCGTCGACGCGTTTCAGAGCAAAGTCATTTATCATTCATCATCGTTATCCTGCGCATAGAACTATGCTCAAAGCAAGCACCGAGCGAAAACTTGTATACTTGTGAAACTTCTCAATTGCGATTGATGGCGATAAACCGTCAATGTCAAGTCGACGACCTGGGGTTTGCCTCCGTCCCTTTTGTGGTCTTTTGGCCGTCGCTAGACTTGACATCGCAGCGTGACGATCGAACTGTGTGCCAAGGTGAAGATTTGATCGTTCATGGTTTGTTTCTACAGTTACGCTTCGAGCTTTTTAAAATACTTCGCGGCGACTCTGCTCTTTCGTTTGACGCATCGGCGTTGTGAGGCGTACGGTGCCGCAAAAAGTCTTCAGTGCATATTCTCTGGCCTCGAGCAAGCAGCTTCTGGGCGAATTTGTACGCACAAAACAAACTTGTGACGTCACACGTTTTGTGAACGTGTTGAACGCTTCTTATGAAGACAGCCTTCAATCGTGATGAAATATACGAGGGAAAGCAAAGATGCTCGTATTCGCATCATTTCTCGCACGCACATCATTTTTTAATGTTTATTCTTCCGACTCATCATTCACTTGCTAACTATATGCTTCCGCGTCACGCGGATTCCAAGACGGCAACCTTTCCACATCAAGAACGTAAAGTCGAACGATTCCTTGCCAGAAGAATTTCCGTCTTCAAGGATTACTCTCTCACCAGCATCTCGTGAAATATCGTTATGTATGTAGTTTTCATTTCTGGCAGGGTTGAGAACGATGGCATACGGCTGCACGCATCACGCGTCACTCATTTCAACAGCGCCGAAGCATTTCTTCTTTTCTCGTACTTGCATACACACGCGCGAAAAGGATGCATGAGCGAATTCGCGGTATGCAGTGGGGCGCATGCGCCGCCCGTACTTCCAGACTCCGGGCGGGGTCCCTTACGTTCCTTGCCGAGCATGTCAGGAGAGTCTACGTGTGAAAGTGACGGATGAAGGCGGCACCGCCGGCAGCGTCTTCGGCAAACCAAGGTGCCTGTATGGGTGACGTCCACACGAGCTTCGAAAACCGCGACGTTTTCCTAATCTTCTTGCGGCCCGTACGGCCCCTTGTAATTGCGTGCACGTTTGTGTAATTGCGTGCACGTAATTGGGTGCATGTAATTGTAATTGCACGTGCACGTAATTGCGTGCACGTGCAATTGTAATTGCGTGCACGTTTGGTGCCACGCTTGGCTTGTTAGTATAGTTGATGGCAGCGGTGAATCGTTTAAGCCGTTAGCAGAGATGAAAGAGCGTGAGGCGCGGAGCGGGGAGAAGGAGCGCGGACCGGCAAACGGTATGACCGTTTCTCAGACATGGATACTGCTGTGGGTTTGCTACAGTGCGCTGGTGTACTAGTACAGAAGACAGCTCTAAAATCTTTCGGCGAAAGCGTGGCCTTGGCTGTGGGAACCTTTGCGTGGCGGCTTCTTTCCCGGCGATGAAAAGGAGAAGCCGCCCCTCCTTTCCATTCACACTTTCCTCGAAGTACGCGGATAGCTTCGAGCCCGTTCGAGCAGCCACAACACGCGGAAGAGCAGTGTTTAAACGGTGCCCGCCTTCAATGCGGGAGATAGTGAGATTCCCAGCCGGTCACTCACGTGTACACACTTATGGGGAAATGTCTCCCGACTTTCCGTTAGGCTGTATGCTTGTACGACAGCTACACAGAACGCGGTGTGTGTTCTACGGAGCGGCCTGGGTACTTGGGCGCACAGTGGTTCTTGAGGAACGAGGAAGACGCCTGTTTCTGTCTCCCATACTGGGAACACGGCTGGGGTGTTCCTCTACAGATAACATCTCGAAAGGCGGCTTCTCCGCCTTTCCGCTGCCTTTTCACCCGTCCGAAAGCCTTTAGCTCTTTTGCTTACTTCAAAACACTATAAGCTGGGAAAGCGTACGCATAGGCACCAAGCTACTACGTGCATGTCTGTAAGGCAGAGTGCCTTCCGGTCAGCGCGTCGTCAAACTACCCACGCACCCGTTGGCCTTGATCGCGTTGCTGAATGGATGCAAGGGAACGTACCTGTACCTATTCTGTCTCCTTCTAGCTTCTACCGCCGCCACATTCGGACAACCGGTGGTCTTTATTGCCGGCTTTGCTCACGAGACACACCGGTTTTCGACAAACGGGTGGCACGTACGCGGGCTCAATTTTCTTTCCTCGCAGGCGCACGCGCCTTGATCTACGCCGGGACTCGCCTCACTAGTACGTGCATGGAGAGGAACGCGGCCGCGATCATACACAAAACACGTTGGAGACGGCGGCGGTGAGCCACATCTATGTAGCGGCGAGCCACATGTACTTGCGTACGCGCTCTTTGGCGCGCCGGCTCTGCGCTTTCCGCATGGGCGAGCTTCACTGGCTTCACTCGCGGTTGCAGAGACGTCTTCGCGCGTTCGTCCAGTGACGCACGGATATCTCGAGGGCGGCCGTTCCTGGAAGCGATGACCCTGGCTTTTTCCAGGTCGCGCCGAGCTGGAATGGAGTAAGCTCGCTGCCGCCGCTTTGCGATTATGTATTCGCTAGAAGATAGCGGATGCCACCCTGGCCTGCCTTGGCGTACGGCGGCAAGTTTTACGAGTTTGTAGCTACTGCCTTTGTGTCGGCGCTCGCTCTGTGTCTCGGGGCGTCTTTCACGGACTACGTAATACCCGCATGCGCGGTGGTCCCTTAGCGTGTTATCACAAAACTTGATTGACTTCTGGGGTTTTACGTCCCAAAACTACGATACAATTATGAGAGACGCCGTAGTGGAAGGCTCCTTTTCTCGAGGTGGCCACCAGGCTCGACCTGGCGGATCACCTACCTCCGTAACTGACGACAATAAAGTTTTATCTCTCTCTCTCTCGATTTCCTTAGCTACACATTCGACCTGTCGTCGAACCCTGGTTTTATTTCCTGAAGGTCACGATTATTTTTTTCCCGTCGCCTTCTTTGGGGTTTGCGTAGTTAATTCGGCACTGTACCCTTATTTTGCCGCCACTTTCACGCGAGCGGTGACAAACATTCCTCCCATTAAGCTATCTTTCCGCGGATGTTCTATACATGTGTAAAAAAGAAAAATTGTAACGCCACTCAAATGTCACACAAAAGGCGCGGACCGAATGGCGCTTCCTTCCAAACGGACTGCAAATATACGCGTCAGAAGCACCTGGTCACTTTGGTTACTACTCTTACCTATAGCCAGTAACTGCACGTAGTAAATGACATGATAGTAAAGTTACTACCTTGTCGTTTACTAGCTGCAGTTACTACTTAGGTCGTGAATGTTGTGACAAACATTAGTTAGTAAGTAGCACTAGCTTTTTTAGAGTGATATATATTATATATATACAGTAACTTCCTTGACGTGGTCGAGTTATTCTGATTATATGGCGTGATCAACAGTGTCAATTCCATGTCCGTTCTGTATTCTCGCCTTTTTCCTTCATCGGAAAAATAATAATAATAATAAATAAAATATATTTTGGTCTGCGCAATGGTGCACTTTCCGCAAGTTTTCGTTCTATACAGTTTCGCGTTCTCTGTCTTTTTTTTTTTTTTAATTTCCTCTGCAGTTCGCGCTTTCGTCTTGCGGTTTCTCAACTTCCGGTCTACATCCTCAGCCGTTTTCTTTTTTCGTTTCCGCGGACGTAACTTCCGGATATGTGCCTCCTGAGCGATCAGCTGGACCAAGCGTGCCCATGTGCAGTTTTTCCTCCAATGTAGCGGCTCTGTATAGGCGGTGCCCAGTGGCGTAGTTTCAATCGGCTTGCGGGTGTTGCTATTTTCAGATCCATAAAGGCGTCCTAATTGTGCCGCACTTCCTGATGGCTTTCCGTGTCTCGGTTGTACCACGGATGCATATTATCAGCGTAATCCCTTTGCAATTTCTAGATGTGGTGGAGGTTTTTTTTTTTTTTTTTTCTGCGTTGCTTTCCATACGCTCTCGCGCAGGTACAGATATCTGTCATTTACATATGACATAATGGGCGCCCATTTCTGGTTTGGGAGCCTTATACTTTTCTGGCTCGGACATCACGGGGTTATAGCTCTGTCGGTTATGCACACTGATGATGATTCGTTGCATATACTGCATGCATGCATGATGCAGCAAAGCAAAATTCGAACGAGGAAGTTATCTGCATCGAATGCACTAAATGATCATGATTCTTCAGTACGGAGGGCTTGTTAATTTTCTCTCTGTCTCATTGTCGGCTGGAAACTTCGTATATATAAAAAAAAAAGAAACACTCACGAATCTTCTAAGCACTACTTCCAAATTTACAGCAGCATGCAAAACGATCATGAACTAAGCTCTAAACATCTGCGCGCTCCATTTGACTTCCTTCGGCAAAAAGATATCTCCACCCGCTTTGGTCTATATATTTACCACTGTATATGACTACAAGAGCGCAAGTTGTCTGACGCAAAGGTCGCGGGATCGAATTCCGGCCGCATTTCGATGTAGGTGAAACGGTAGAAGTCCGTGTACTGTGCGATGCCAGTGCATGCACGTTAAAGAACACCAGGTGGTCGCAATTTCCCGATCCCCCCACTATACAGCATCCGACTCATAACCGACTCATAATATGTTATTGTGGTTCTGGGATGTAAAACCCGAGAAAGTGTAAGTGTATGTATGCCGTCCTACAACTATATAGCGAACAACTGATTTTTGCTGTCGGACGCCGCAGTCCATAATAGGCTCACTGCAGTGACGAGCTCAAGCGAGGCCGGCGGAACAGATGTTTCCAGAAAAGTCGCGGCGTCAACCTTGATCCCCCTCGCTCGGCACAGATATACACACATATCCAGCCACGCATTGTCTGCCTCGCCACCCGCGCGCTCAGGCAAGGAAGAAGCTGCTCGCTTCGGAAAGCATCGCAGCTATATATGTTGCGTATTCTATTGTTCTCGACGTATTAGGCAATCGGCGAAGGGAAATCATTTTCCTCCCGGCGTTGTATACATAATAGACCGCCGCTTGACTGACGCACTGCATCCTGGCGCGGTGAGATGGATATTTCGTTCACATTCTGTTGTTTTCTCCGCAGTCATTTGTAATATCGTCGTGAGTTCGGATAGATGTTCTTGCTTATCAAGGCAGCGAAATTTCAATATTCTGTACGATTTTGTTCTCCCTGTGTTCGCTCCCTCGCGAGTGCATGCAGTTGAAGGTCGTGAGCGAACCGGTCTATATACCGGGTAAGCGCATTTGATTACTGATCAAGACTTTACATCAACAACTATGATTAGAAGGCAGTGCTCAAATATTGCAGCGACCATATGAAGTTTTCGAGGAGTTTTCTCGTGTGCAAGTTTGACACTAACGCTTGTACAACCACGGCCATTACGCAGAACACACACGGCGTGTGTCATTGCCATTGACGCGACCACTTACAAAGTGGTCGCGTCAGTGGCATCCCACGCTTTCAACATGCGTTTGCTGTTTATTGCTGTGCAAGGTCGCGCATTCTAAGATAAGGGCGTGCAATTGTCCTTTTTTCGAAACTGACTTATTTTGCAACGTGAGAATTGACAAACACCTTCACAATGTCTCCAGAGCCTTATTGCATAAAGAAGCAACGCGGGAAGCACTTAATTATGAGCAAAACAAGCCGAACGCGCGAGATCGTTCTGCTACACTGTTGCTACATGTTTGCCGCCGCGCGGCGCGATGAAAAGCTTCGTCGCGACAAATTGATTTTCCGGCGACGCGAAGCATGGAAGGGGAGGGGCTTCGTCCGAGGACGATTTTGCGGCGACTCAATGTTTGCCCGCGAGAACGACACATTCATTGCCTTGACGCCGCCCTGCGTGCCGCCATCTCTACGGCGTCGCCCGTGGAAGAACACCGGACATATATGCACACGCAGGGAGTCGTGTCTTCGCTGTGCCTTCTTCCTCAAGGCCCTTTAGTTTTCCACCTCCTCTGCGACGAGAAGCAGAGGAGGGATGACGAACAGCTAGCTAGCTCTTCGTCCAACGCGTCCTGATCGAGTGCCTTGATGCACGCGCGTGTCTTGATGGGGTGTGTATAGGAGGCGCTCGGAAAAACACGCGAGAGCTTGTATATACACACAGTACAGAGTGCCGACAACGAACACTGATTGCACAAGATTGTCGTGACTCGGTCACATAACTGCGAGCGTGATGGCGGCTGCCTCGCGTGCATGGTCGCGGACAGTCTTCTTTGGTTGGCAGCATGCGGTCTAGTCGGCGACACGAACGGTGGTGGATGACGTAAAAACGAGGTCGCGTGGACCTCTCTCTCTCTGTTTCTCTCGCACTGCAATGGTGCCTTCATACGCCGGAAGGAACACCCAAGCCCACGTTTCTGTGCGTTCGCGTATGCGTCTCTGCGTTTCTTCGTGCACGCGTGAAGTCTTCTGCAAGAATTGTGGCACTGCGCCGGAGACTCCGAGACTATAGCGAATTAACAGGCGGCATCCGTGTCTTTCGTTCGGTCGTGACCGTCGACCGCTCCGGCCATTCCGGTTGTGCTAAGTCACTATATGGACACTATATGGCATTGCCGCGGAGCGGAAGATTGCGACCTCATAAGGCGCTGTCAGTACGCGCCGCGTGAGGTCGCTTCGCGATTCCGTCCGAAATCGTTGATCCAGCCTCCCGCGTCCGTCATCGGCACTTGCTGGTCGTCTCTGCATCCTTTGAAATCGACTGCAATCAGGGCGATGCGATTTGCAAGTGTTGATGTTCACAGTGCTGCACTTAGTAAGATAGCAATGGCTTCGTTTATTCGATACAGAACACGTCCGTGTCGCCAACCTTTGTCGCCACGCGACAGGTAATGAGAAAAGAGGTGCGGGAAGTGGCTATTCATCAAAATTGTCAATTACCGGTGTATTATCGAATCTGTCATCATGCCAATTCTGGTCGGCGCGCGTGGCTGCTACAGCTTCTTTAATTGGGCCAATAGAATAGAATAGAATAGAATAGAATTGGCCCAATAGAACTGCTGACTTTCAACAATACGGAGGAATTTATGTAACGTCGTGCAAAGTGGAATGAGATTGTCACAGGAAGGTTCGACAACACGGGCCATATTTTGTAAATATGCATTACGTTTTTGTTCTTTTTTTTAAAATCGTGAGTCATTGAGCGAGACATGCGCTTCGGACACCCTCCGCGCAACCCAGCACGGTATAGGGCGGCAGAAATAAAGAACTGGAAAGTGAAATCGATCGTTACAAAGATGCGTCCCCGGATCACCGCCATGAACTGTGTCCGCGGTGGGCGATCCGGTGACCGTATCCTCTCTGTGACCATTGTTCGAAGCAGTTTCGCATATAATGCGCGTATATTATTCGCGTGTGTGTGCTCATGTTTCACGGCTGACGTTCCGCGCATTCTAATTGGCCGGTTCCTTTTGTCGTGCAGTTGGAGCGTCTGCTGCAGTATGAGCAGTACCTATCGCAGCTGGCCTCAGCTACGCCCAAGCACCACCCAGACTACAACGACCTCACCAAGGCGGCGCAGAAGGCAAAAAGCGTGAGTGCTTCCTGCTCTCTCCTGTTGTGCCGAGACTGGCTACGGTTACGATTGTAGCTACATCGCGAGACTGCATAGACCACAGCTATCATCCCGGTCCCAATTACCTATAAAAAATGCAATAAAATCAGAACGAAGAATTTGAGGATGACGAAAAAAAGGAAAAAAAAAAGACACGTCCTTCTATCGCATAACAAACGTATAAAACCAAGTTGTTTCGTAGTTGAAACTGGGACGTAGGCACTCGAACCCAGAACCTTTGGTAGTCGATCATGACGTGAATGTCAATTAGCGTAGGGTGTAAAGGTAGTCTGGCGCTGCATTTGAGCTTTGCACACTGCATGCTTCACTGTCAGATAGAGCTTTTTTTTTTTCACTTACTTCAACCGCTTGCTTGCGTCCTTACGCCGCGACAAAGAAAGCGATCGAAAGGAATAAAAGTAAAGATGACGACGCGGCAGGGCTTGAGGCGAATAAGAACAAGAATCGGGAGGCTGCGACGTGGGTGCGGTGGGCGCGTAAGACAAAAGTAAAATAAGTAAATAACAACAACAACTTGGCATTTGACTGCAGCCGGTTTTCAAGAAGCAATAACATTTTGCGCCAACTTGCTACTTTATTTTGTTTTTGCTTTTCTGTTGACCTCACACCTCTCCACGTCGATGTTTCGCGGTTTCGGAGGAGCTGACGGACGCGTGTGCCTGCCATTGGACGAATCCTTTTTTTTTTTCTTTTCCTTTTGTGGCTTGCCTACCATTATTACCGCATTTCTCTTGTACGCCCCTAACAGCGGCAGTAACAGCAGCGGGAGGCTCTGTAACACGAGGCCTCATAAAAAAAAACAAGGGCGAGGAGGGCGGTGGTGGAAGAACGTGGTGCCTCGTTCTCAAAACCGCTCATTTACGAATTCCCCGGCGAGAAACACCTCCTCCCTGCAACGTTGTGGCACTAGGTGAGGATACACTGTGCTGAAGCCTCGCTATTTATTTCATGAACTCTCTCCACTGTTGGCGAATTACGGCTCGACCCCCCGCAATTAGTGGAGACAGCCGAGAGACGAATCCACTCCCCCCCCCCCCCCCCTTTCCACTTACTGCCCCGTTCCTTTCTTTCTGGGCGCCTACGTTGGGCGTCCCTGTAATTGCCGAAAAACCTGAGAAGTCGGCTGCACTTTTTAACTCGGGAACGTCGTTTCGAAGGCGTCCTGTGGCGCTTTGGCTGCTTTTACTTCGACACCCCTCAAATGGGGCCTCTTCTTTAACCGAACCTCTATGTGAGCATCTGAATGCATTGTGTAGCGTGTGGTACAAATCCTGCTTATAAATAAATAAATAAATAAATAAATAAATAAATAAATAAATAAATAAATAAATAAATACGGAAAGGTAGGAAGAAACACATGCTCTGTGCAGCGTGAAGTAGCATGATCATGTGATGTCGCGTCCTATGTATACAAATGTACATATCCTCCACCTCTCTCTCTACCTACGTGCCTTCGACTGGTGACTTCTTTATCTTGTGCCTATAGTCTCGCGCTGACCATATCTTATATATTCAGTTGTTAAGGCCAGCACATTGTTCTAGGGTTCGTGAGAAAAGGAGCGTCATGTATGCGATATAGGCGTTTTGTGCTGATACACATACTTCACGAGAAGTGAAAGTTTACTCGCGTTCCGCCAAGCATTAATGACGGGATGGTAGCAGAAGTACGTGCTGCTGGGCGAGTTGGTGTTTGCTGAAGGACGTATTGCAGCGTTAAAGCACACAATATAGAACAACACACCCATAAAACAGGACTGGCGCCGAGGATATCACTAGCTTACTTATACTCTTTCTATACAGGAGCCGCTCAGTTTCGACAGTGAGTGGAGAACACACCGTGAAACGAGTAAACGATGGCATTTTTAGGTAATGTTGTACGCGCCAAATTTACGGTACGATTATGGGGCACGCCGCAGGGGGTGACGCCGGATCGGATAAGGTGACACTGCCTGTGTTTATTTAACGTGCGCGCAAATTTAAGTAAAGGCCCTTGCTTCCCTCTCTCTTCTCTTTCTCTCTGTCTTTCTTTCTTTTCCTTTTCTTTCTTACTTTTTTCTTGTTGCAGTTTGCCCCCATCGAATTTCGGCAGCCGTGTGACCGGTAGTCCCGCTTCCTCGAGCTGGAATCGTTAAGAGGCACAGGAACTGTTATTCTATTTTAAAACGAGGCTTGCAAACGTTGGAAAAAAAAAATAGAAGGGTACCTCCTTATATACGCCAGTGGCCTCGGTACATGCTGTCTTGCAAGCATGTACCGGCTACGCCCATGCACCGGACCTGTATGCGGTGTTCGCGCTATACGTTTGTTTGATCTCGCTTGATGATATCGGATGCTATACCGTTAGCTTTTAATAAGGAATTCGTGACGCACCACCGCGCGTATATGCTTCAGTGCATGGCCCGAAAGGGTTTTGCAGTGGATTAAACGTTCATTCACGAACTCGGACGAGACGGCACTATTAATCTCTCCATCGCGTTCACTGACGTTGTACCTTCGTGCAGCCCTTACCTCGAACGCGTGTCGGTAACTAACTGATCGCCGCATCGCATGCATGCAGGATCCGTTATACGCTTGCACAAAGTACTGCTATTATACGAAGTAGCGCGCCCCTTCCTTGGCATATGCGAAGTGACCACGTGTATACTGTATATTTGCTTTATTTATATACTTCATCACTTGCTTGACCTCCGCATATACTTTCCTAGTTCCTGAAAGAGCGGCCGGTTGCTCCGAAACGTCGTCTCGATCGCCCTCGCTTCGTCCCAAGGCTTGCGTTCGTATAAAGTATACACAAATTACGCGACAAATTGCCGCTTCTGTATAACTTCTGACGAGCCTCGCTGGACGTTCTGCTGCGTCAAACCGTATGGGCGCGGCAAAAAATGAGAGGAGGAAACGAAATTTTACGGAGCGCCGCACGCACGCGCAAGCGGTTGTTACTCCGTCAACGCTGTAGGTTAATGGCTGTACACATGTGCGTTTGCTTGTACGCGAATGAGAGGGGGGGAGCGTAAAGGTGAGTTGCGGGACTTCCCCTACCTAGATTGCAACAAGCTGGCGGAAGAATCGATGATGGTGGACGGCGAGGCAGAGAGAGAGAGAGATGACGCGTTGCGCATGCGTTCGGCTTTAAGCCACCGGAAGAGCTTTGAAGTTACGTCTACGTCGCGCACCTACTCGGTAGCTACCTCTCTTTTAAAAAATTATTTATGTTTCTTGTTTTTGTTGAATTATACTCTGATGGCCGCTTCTTTCTCGTCCGCCTATAAGTTGCAATTTACCTGTCAGCGCCAATCGTGGATGCCGTACGCTGGGCGCACCTCCTTTCCATGTGATCGAAAGCGCACCTGGCTTCCGATAGCCCTGGCATGGACATCGGGCTCGTGGCCCAGATGAGCCTGAAAGAGCGAGCACGAGAAGGAGAGGGAGGTTCAGTCTAGAGAAGGAAATGAAGAATTTGAAGGTGTGCCGGTGCTTCCGAGAAGGCGACCCGTATTTTTTGGCCGCGAACAAGCGTTGAGAGCTGCTGGTTGTTTCATAGAATCGGGCCGCGGAGGCTCTGTGAAGCGAGGTGCCTTTTGCGTATACGCATAGGCATTGTGCTCGTATTGCGTAACTGAAAGGTGAATGGGATTTGCAAAATGAAAACAGTACGATATCAAAGAAGGCTTTATTAAAACATTTGTGTAGCGATTTGTAGTGTTCTTTAGTCAGTCCGATCCATTAATATATTGTTATGAATTCCTATATCTATACGAACTGGCAAGGGACGTGATAACGGTGCTGAGCGCGGACAGCTTTGCCAAAACAGCTCATGCCTCCGCACTTCACGTGCGCACCGGCCACATACACATTACGCGGTTTTAAGACGTAAATACCCCTGAAATCAATCGAACCCGCCACATATTAAAGAGAGACATGAGAAAATGCGTCGCTGCCGTGGAACGTTCGTCGGAACAACAAGTGAAACGTAACCATTAATGACGCTGATGATTAGGCAAAAATTGTGGTAAGAAAACGGGAGAGGGTATGCGCATGCGTATAATGAGTATAGATATGTACTGTGCGTCCACACGATCGAGCAAGGCCGGTTGGCATTACACTCAACGCTCCGGGCTCAGTGCGGTAGTATGTGTCGCTTCCTTGCGCCTCGTCTCTCCAGATTTCTGCGATGTTTTCCATGAGGACGATAGAAAGCTGGACGGAAATGTTGCTTCACAGAGTACGGTTCACTGTATATACTCGGCGTCCAACTATATAGACGCCTTGCGGTCACGCGTAATTGGCGTTCGCTTCGACGTCCTCTATGCTACCCGCGGAACACTTGTCCGTTGACGCGCATCCTTTATATTCTTGAGTACGTTTAATTGCAGGAGCTTTCTCTAAATATCGTTGACGTCCCTAAGAAAATATAATATGCAGCGCTTCCTGACTGATTTGACACGTTTGGCCATGACCATTTTTCGTTCTATGTGGCCATCGGATTAGAGGACGGGTTTTTCATGAAACGCCCATCAAAATAACGAGCGTTCCGGACTGCATGCACATATCGCGTACTCGGTGTTGGCAGGACCAACGTTCACCGAGACACGAAAATTTGGCAGCCTCTTTAGCTGATGGACGGAATGATACCGCCGCGCAAAGGCCTCCCTCCTTATCTCAGCGACAAAAGAACGGAGCTGACATGTATACACATATCGCCAGCGCGGTGGTGCCGCAGGGCGCACTGTTCTTTTTCGTTATCCGTCGTCGCCCTGCATTGTCGTCGACGGGCCAATTACCGCCTCTGCTATTCCTGAGATCGTCGTCGCCGGGGCGGCCCTCTTGCTCCGGACGTCACCTTACGTCACACGAGCTCGTGGGTCCCCCTAGCGTCAGTGCTGTGGCCGACGATCCAGATACACGACCGACAAGACATGTAGAATTCGTGATGCAGCCTTGTTTGGACTAATGTGTTTCATGCGCGACAGTTTTTTTTTTTTTTTTTCCCTGTGTGCGCCTTGATTCCGAAATATGTTAAGGCCTGTTACTAGTGAAAGTGGATTAGAGGACCAAGCTCTCCCTCCTTACAAAAACCGGCGATTTTAGCACACCCTTCGCGACAATGACGTGCATGAACTGGTTGTGCAAGTGCCTCTTTTGGACCGCTGAAGTCCCAGTCACGGTGAGGAAAACCAAAAGTGAATGTGCTGTGTGGTTTGTTTTGTGTTCTTCGACGCCTTGTACTCGTGCCGGGAACCGCGGTGCCTTGTAAAACAGTTCGTTTGCTGTTGAGAAGTTCGTGAGACCAGGCGTAGTTTGATCGCAACAGGGAATGCAGTACTATGAAGGGACAAGGAAATCAGACTTTTTAATGCTTCAGCGTCTCTTTGGCTCTTTCATAGGCTTGGTTCTTGCTTTCCTTCCGTGTTTTCTTTACTAAGGGTGAGAAGGGGGTGTGACTCGGAATAAACGACTCGGCGAAGCATAGTAAAACAACAAATGACCTGTCTATTTCATTATGTGCGTTTCTTGGGCTTCGCACGAATTTAACGCTGATTTCGACTAAACCGTTGGCGCAATTTACCGTTTCTTTTCCCTTGGAGTGTTCGAATGATTCGAAGGTGCGGCACAATCTGCCTCTGAAACGAAGATGAAGTCAGTGATAGCCGTATCTGCAAGGACCCCTGTCGAAGGCACCACTCGTTTATTAAACTTTCTTAATCCGTGTTCGAAATGCGAAGATGTGCAATAACCTGGCGTTTCTCATCACCTCTGATGATGTGTACTGCGCGTCTCTAGCATACCTTCGCGGCAGCTACGTATCGTGCAATGAATACGACAAAATATGGTCGTGTGGCCCGATGTCTGTGCATTTGATTCGTATAAACCTTAGCCGGTATGACCGATGTTAGCTTCTTTAGGCCCTCCCTTAAAGAGCTGCGTCTTCTCGTCCATCCTGCTTAGTAAGGTGCACGTGACTGCCGTGGGGTTGCATTGACTTTTCCCGTCGCCTGAATAAACGCGCCCGCATCGTGTTCACATGCATGTAAACAGTACCCGTATGTGCGCATACAGGGCCCGTTTTAGTTCGTATAGCCTTCTACAGTAACAAGCTATCTCGAGAGCTCGGGCTGTTCGGTGGGTTGCTAAACGATGACCCAAAACACAGCTGCGCACAATACTTCAGTATTGTGGTATTTATTTCTTCGCCCGTTTAGTTCTGATGGCGGGACACCTATTCGCCGCGACCTCTACAAAGAGTAGCTAAACATTTTACGGCTCTTAACAATCGGCTTATGGCGCGGAATGTTGAAGGGTTAACAGGTGAACGGCTCAAGTCTAGGCTCGCGGGAGGTGAGTCAAGGACATCCGCATCCTGTTCCTCGGTGCCCCTTGTCGCGTTCCATCGTCTTTTGTGTGTGTTCAATCATCTTGTCCCTCGTTCGGCTTGACACGTCACGCTTATTGGGCGAACGGGGCTGGTGCATGCATTATGGCTCTTGAGTTTCTTTAGTTTTTTGCATGGTCTTTATTTGCCCACAAAGACCCTTTGAAGTATGTGGCAGGAAAGAACGTCGCAGAATAGGGTTGAAGCCATATCATGCACTGGCTGACACGTCAAGGCACCTGAGGAGTGTATTTCATAGCCCCGTGCAACAGTTTTTGTACGGATAGTGCTCGTCTAAGCAGGCAGCGTAGTTGCGTGCAGTGCGTTGCTTCGCTTCCAGGTGCCTTCTTCCGTATTGTGGTACGAACTAGCGAACGCGCGACTCCATGTAATGGACGTAGGAAGTTTACTTATCCTGCCGTTCCTGGCACTCCTATACATACTTATGTGTTCAATTCGCATCATTAAATCTTCGTTGTGTCTTAAACGTAGCAGTGTACAATATTGGCACAGCTGCAGTCTTTACATTTGGCATCGTATGGCTCCAGCGATACCTGCAGCCACTCGCTGGCAGGGAATTTCCGTGCAGTATGGCTTCAAACGATGGTCCCGAGTGCTCGCAGTGAGCATTCTTTGAGCACGAAGCAAGCGCATGCTCGCCTCGTGCACATTCGAGAATGCGTGGCGCATTCCCGAACGCTTTTGCCGAAGCTCGACGTTCCGGGATTATTTCGCGCTAATCGGCTTTGGTTCTACCCACTCTCAAGAGCGCGCGTGTTCGTGCGCGCTTTTCTTTTGCCTCCCCCCACCCCCCGTTGTCGCCTCTACTGGTAAGAGGTCGTTGAGTGTTCAGGCGTATGCACGCCTCAACCCCCTTTTTGGACGAGAGAACAGGAATGCAGGAAGGACGCAGAGTTCCATCACGTGACTGTACATTTGAAGGCAGGCGGACAGAAAAGGAGATAGACCGTTGGTATTTCGGGAAGCTGCCCTTCCGTTTCAATCAGCACCGTCATGCTCGCAAGTAGCACGACTGCTGCTAAAGTAAGTAAAGGCAGAGCCAGAACGGCCGATCACCCATCTCGGATGATCAAATCGTCGCCCGATTGCTTCGTAAAGAGCCATAGCATAAAGCCATATACAGCGTAGCGTGAGCCATAAACGTCATACGCTATGGCGCACTCATGTACGCCTTGCTTTCTTTTGTTTCGTTTACGAATAACACTCCACTGCGTGCACACTCAAACCTACGACTCTTCTCTTTCCTCCCCCACGCATGGACACACCAAACACGACAGAGAGTGGGCAGGGGGTTGTAAGTTGGAACGCCCTCTATGATGAGGGTCTTAATGAGACGAGTATTAGTGAAAGGCATACGAGGGCGTATATGCTGGCTAAGGATCGCAGTCAGTCAGTGTGCCGCTTGCGGCAACATCTCACGGTGTCGTATTCAGGCGAATAGCGTGTTTATCCCCTTCGTCAAATGACGGGCCGACCGATTCAACTCTCATCACGCTGCTGTAATGTAGATGCGTAAACGCATGCCGCTAAATGAAGCGTTTATCTGTATCAGTGATGGGGGCATGCAAAAAAGAAAGAAAAGATACCGTTTCCCTCAGCTCCAGTGTCGCTATCGTCCTTTATCGCGCGTTGCGGCAATTTGTAAACACGCGCCCTCTCAGCTCACTCATCGCTTGCTCACCGCCGCACTACCCACGCATTCCGTGTAGTGAAAACCGAATCGAAACCATGTCCGTCCACAGTGAGCATTTTTCCGACTGCTGCCGCTGCTGGCAAGACGTTATTCAGGTAACAAAACAGCTTTAGCGTTGTTGCTGTAAGAGCCTGTGTTGCTCACATATTTTGTATGGTTAATCGGTAATTAGTCGTCGGCCGTACGGCAGCAGAGATTCGACTGCCTTTTGTGCCGAGTGTGTACAAGCTGCGTAATGGGGTGGCCATGGAGTCCCACTTATTTTATTGGATTTGCACTTGTCAACACTTGAAAACTGACGATGAAGGATATATACATACGGTAGAGGTAAGCCGTTAATATTTTCCCTCGCCATGTTTTCCTCGCTATCCGGTGATCGTTTTACCTGATCATCTCACACGCTCTCACGAAGGGCACGTCACCAGATATCGATCAAGTCCATCTTGACATAGACGTGTTCGTGACTTTTTAAACGTGAACTCATATTTTGTATACCCGGAAATAACTCCCTGATTTCCTTAAGTCTCGCGCGTGCAGAAAGGAGGAGTCTGTAACAAGAACAAAACAAAACAAAAAAAAACATAAAAGACGCAAATGTAATCGTGTATCCTTAACAATGAGTCCTTCAACGAGCTGTCTCGGTTATAGAACAAACCCACCATTGTCACAGAATACTAGTGGGTGACTCAGATGACGAATCGCTCAAACTATAGACCTGCTGGTTTAAGAATGACTCACTTTAAATATTGTGCAAGGTTTTTTTTTTTCAGTTGTTTGCTTGTTTGTTTGTTTGTTTGTTTGTTTGTTTGTTTGTAAATATAACCTATATAAATCGTGCTCATCCATATAAGATACGGCTTAGGAGGGCACCCTGCGGGATGCTTGCGGTAAAACCGATTGAGGAAATTCTGCTGATGTCCTCGATGTGGCAGCGCAGCAGCAATATTATACATCGTTAGCTATCGATCTCTGTATTTGAGGTCCATAAGTAAACATTAAAAGCGCCTTGTTTATGTGTTGCTTTTTTTTTTTCTTCGCTCTATTTGGTGCATGAGGGTACCGCGGTCTTCTCCGGTCGATTGCCAATGCCAGGACATGAATATACGAAATTGCGCAAATGCAGGCAATGAAATCACTGTGGCTTCACCCGTATCCTCTATTAGACAGCTGTTTCAAGCAGTGTTATGTGCTTGTGTATATGCAGATGGTGAGACGGAGCGACTCCAGCAAGGAGGAAACTGATCTCGATCGGATTCAAGACCTCTTCCCCAGTGACAACCTCCGGCTTCACGACCGCGACCCGCTGTCGCCGGTGAGCTTGGCTATCACCTCTCTGTTTATTTACTTCCACGCGCTGCAACTTCGAGAGGCTACCACTTGACCGGGACGCGTGCATATAAATATTTACACAAAGAGTGTATACACATCCAAAAGAACTCCCAATTCGCTCTTTCAATTATACATGGGGCGCTTAGGTTGGAAAGATACTGTAACAAGAAACATGAACATTGAAAATAGATTTCTGTCATGTATACTTTCTACGTTGGTTTCCTTCTAAATGCTTATATGGCGAGTTAAGCTTATACCATGTACCAAGCGCCACATAGCTCTCATCCCTTGCACGCGACCGTTGCAACATGAGCCTTTCAAGTGAACGGCCACACACGTATAACAAGGCACACACCTTTCTCGTTGCATAGCGCTCTGTCACGCCACAAGCTGCCCTCCGCCGAAGCCTCGGCCAGCGGTACTTTTTAAGCCGCCCACACGGGTCGCCAGAGCCGCCCTCTGATTAGTAGGCGGCCGTTTACGCGCGTCACCTTGCACGCCAAAGGGGAGCGGTGTGTGTGTGTTGCCCGCCTGCGAGACTATGCACGCGTCTTCGCCGTATAGCGTATAGTGTTGCCGTTAATTCGACGACAACGGCAGGTATGTAGCCACGCGTCCATCCGGTGTGATGGTTGCCGCCCGAACCTGCCGCCATCTGCTGCCACAGCACACGCACGTGTATAATTAGAAGGCGCAAACCGTTTACACGTGCGTCACCGATTGCGATGCCGCTGTGCGGCTCGCGACAGGGACCACCATGCGTGGCTTCGCCAGAAATAATAATAAAAAGAAAAAAGCCACCACTTGTTCCTGGCTTGCTTGCTTCAATGGAAGTTTCCAGGTTGCTGCGGCGAGAAAGGTGTGTGCCGTATTATACGTGTGTGGCCATTCACTTGAAAGGCACACATTGCAGCGCTCGTGTGCAAGAGGATGAAAGTTATGTGGCGCTTGGTATATGGTATAGGTCATCATCTTAACTCGCTCTATGTGCACTCGAAAGACACCAACATAGAAAGTATCATGGCAGAGACCATTCTATCCCACCCTAGCCCTCCCCCAATCCAGGGTAGCAAAACTCGGAGTTCTGTTCTAGTTAACCTTCCTGCTTTACGCTCAGCTATTCTATCTCTATCCAGGTTGCTTCTTTTTCCTGTTCCTTACTTCTTGGTTGCACCCATTTTTGTGGCCTCCACGTTTCCGATATCTTTCGCGTGCGTCACCTATGAGCAAACTAGCAGACCTGAGAATATGGTTGCCCAATTAATTCTTTTTTTTTTCTTCGGCGTATGTCTAGTGACGCCGAAGTTGCGTACGTGTTACCAACTATAGCCAAGCGTCATAGTTACCAAGTATGGCCGAGCGTCGGGGCCATTTCATCGCTCATCTATTAATCAAATGTTCGTGTGCCTTTGTGGTATTGTTGTTTGAATCTATAGTTCGCCGACGTCTTTGAAAAACACATGTAAAAAGTGTTCTTTAACAGTGAATCGGCAACTTGCCAATTCACCTCTATTTGAAGCATTAGCTTATTTTTGCAGTTTAAGGAATGTGACTAATGCCTATCTTTTTCCTCTCCTCCCATATACAGCGGAAGGGCCTACTTCGAACAAAGTCAGCGGCTGCATCGAAGCTGCACAGAGCTCTCTCTGGAAAGTCCAAATCCGTCACTGATATGTAAGTTTCAACCGAACGTCAAGCTTCCTTTTGTTTGTTTTTATTATTATAATTGTTGTTTAGGAGCTCCGACATTAGTCTGGGTACCGCAAACGTGGGCGCAGAGTCTTTCACGCAAAGCGCAATATCGTTCTTTCCACTTACTGCGCGTTACAGAAGTTGTGTAGCCGAATCGCTAACGCATTTACTGGTCCAAAGTGAAAGACACCTTTACTGGTTGCACGTGACGCGCGTTACTTTTTGAACGCTCCTGATTCGATGGTGTGCTACACGCATTGTTTATCGATTTTTTAAAAAAAATTTTCAGCCTACTAGGTATCGTAGGATATGCACGTTCTTGGAAGGAGCGCCGGTTTCTCGGTTAGGAAATAAAATGGCGGAGGAGCTATACCCGCGTATTAGTAGAGCACAGTATGTATCTAGGGCCTCTTCCACCCTCTGGCCCGAGAAAAAGTTCGCCGCCTCCGTAATGAAAGTGGGGGATGGACGTCGGCCATTTTCGCCTCGCGCGTTTGTACAGCGCGCTGTTGTGGCGGGGGTGGTGAGAGAGCGCACGCGCGGATGTTTTGTTTCGCTCGTGAATTACACGAGCCGCGCCAGGAAGGTTTGCGGCAGCTTCGAAGAAGAGCTTCGAGAAACAAAGACCAAAATACAAACGAGAGAGAGGGTGCGAATACGTGAGACGGTACCGGTCATTATGGAAGCCTGCTCTTGAGTTTCAATGAGGAACTGGCTTCCTCCCCCCCACGACCGTTCCTCATGCTGCACCCATACCTGCGTTGGCGGCGTCGTGACGTTTAACAAGGAGGTGGGGGGGTCAGGTGAGCCCTGTGCGGCAGGGTGCGCGTGCTTTCGGGGAGCACCCCTGGGCGACCTTGAGGGAGACGGCCTTTCTCCGCGGGCCGACTGCCTGCCGCCTTCTTTGACGCGCCCGCCGGCAGGGCCCGGCCTACGGGCAGGTGGAGGCGCGCGGTAGGTCCACTTACCAAAGCCAGCGAGTGCGGTTCAACTCGGGCAAAGTGCTGTTCTTTGCGGCGCCAGATATGCTTGAAAGTGTCGGCCCTCGTTGTCGGCTTCTTCAAAGGAACCGACAGGAGTAATCATCATCAAGATGTGGGAGTGTGATAGATTGGGCATGGTGTCCGCTTGAGGTTACGCCTTAAGGCAGTGACACTTTGCACCCGACCGTCGGTACAATACGTCGCTGAAAGTAGTCGGTGGTAGAGTTTAGGCTTTCGACTTGGCCCGTTTGGGTTCCAGCGTCTGAAGTGCATGCCACTCAGAGACAAGGCTCGTCTCGATCGCCCAAACAGCATAGTTTCAAAGTAATCAATTCCTCATGGCTTCCGAGCAGTTTCGTATCCCATACCTACTGCCTTGGGTCTTTCTATGTGCGGCAAAAGCCTCACACCTCGACGCGCGCTCTTGTTGCCAACCGTCGTTTGGCGCGTACATGAACGATGCCCAGGCGCCCTGTATTATATCTTCAATTACCTTACATGTTTCAGGCACCGCAGACTACGAAGTCTGTCTACTTGGCAAACATTGGTCACGGTGTTTACTGCCGAATGATTGGCAGGCGGCCGCAGCTTGCAGTTGTAGCACGTTGCAGCCGGCGGCAGGTTGGTGCTCCATATACACAAGCACTGTCAATTATCGAGCCAGGGCCGCGTTCGCCGATCTCTCGTGGTGTTTATTGTACACTCCGCTGTAGAACGTTTCTCGCGTCAGGAAAAAAAGCAATTGGTAAATTGAGGAGACAAAGGCCTAGCGATAGCTTGTTTCAAAAGACCACGTAGGCATTACAACGTCAACAAAGAACTGGAGTTCCCGGTAGTACGCTCGGGCTGCAGCATGCCATGGTATGGACAAGAAAGAGTCCGGGAAAAACTGGACGGACGGCACAGTCGTTCTTTTACTTCAGTGGACCAGAAAGAAGACAGAAAGAGAGGACACTAAGCAGTAACCTGGCTTTCGGAAAGCACACACGAAGCAGCGAAGTAACAAAGAACATTTTCAATTTTTGTTTAAATATTTACTCACTCACTCTCACGTTTCCGAGAGGCCGGCACGCGCCGTCCGGTATACGAAATGATGCGACGCGGCTCTCGCGTGGCTCGGCGCTGAGGTCCCGCTGACAAGCGGGGCCGAGTGGTTGCCGGGAAAAGGAAAGGAACGGAGGCACGCAGGGCCGAAGGCCGTTCAGGTTTCCTCCGCGCAGCCCACTTGGCTTCGTGGGCAGATCTCGAAGCCGTGCCTACCGGCCGGCCATTCCGGCAAATCTTGCATGGCTGCGGCTTGCGTAACCGTGCATGCGCTCTCGCGTTCTAGAGTCGGTGCGCGCTTGCGCGCTTCTTGTATTTGCTCGAGGACGATGGACTGCAGCTCTCTTCCTTTCTCGCATATAGGAGGCCCCCGCTGATGGTTCCTGAACGCCGCTCATCTTTTCACCGCTTTTTATTACTGAGCGCCGCCGCGGTTTTGATTGACTCGCGAGTTGTCCCCGGGTTGGCTGCGTTGCGCATTGCGCGATGGCCGCGCTTTGCGCAGTGGTTCCCTGACTCCCTGCAGGGGCCGCTATAGAGTTGCGCGTTCTAAGCACACATCTGTCGGGTCGTCATGTGTTCGCTTTTGCGCAGGCCGCCAGGCGAGCCCGCATTGTTTGGTTTGGGTCTTCTGTGCATTGTGGCTCGACCTGAGAAAGAGAAGCAGGGGCGGCCGGAGGTTGAGGCGTGTGGCATGGCGCTGATAACGTTATTGAATCGTCCGCATGATTGACAGCTATTGCAAACAAAAGAGAGGCGTTGTCTATGCCTTAGGCGGCCCGCCTCTGCTAAAGTACTGACTTCTTGCCGAGGATCGATGGGATGAGGTCATCATCTGTACGCGTGAGACGAGCAATTGTGACGGCACGGTAGCCTTCTTGGCACGTCCTTAAACCGTGCCGGTGAAAGCTCCGGCGCATTGTCGTCTTTTTTATTGGTTTCTGCGTGTAACTAAGTTCAGGCCTCATGTTGTGGTGAACGTGTATAAACTGAAAGGTAACAGAGGCTGAAGGTTGAATAGACTAGGACAAGAGCAAAGCTACTAGAGCAAGCACGTGAAACGCCAATTCCATGTTGCTACATGCATGATATAGTTTTTGATTCACTTCTTACTTCTCTCTGAAGAGCAGGGCGATAGAACGAACTTTATTCCGCTCTCATCAAATAACGTATTATGCCCTAGCAGGGCAGTATTGTTCGAAGTGTTTTAAGGCGACCTCCAAATTGGCGATTTGTTTTATTTTGCTGTTCATGTATTTCGTGTTCGTTCCCATATAAAGCACGGGGACAAACACTATATGTAATAAAGTGAACACTGTTTATATGTTCCATGGTCGAAAGCTGTTTTGAGTCTGTGTCTAGCGCGCTCATATCACTCTTACGGGCTATTACAGCTCGTGTTCAAGGCGTCTTGTTTGGCATGGTATGTAGACTTCTCGTTTCAATGCAGCACCGAGTCATTCTTCTTTTCCAATTCCCCGCAGGGCATCCCCGGGTAAAGACTGCACCGCCGTGTTCCAGGATGGAAGCAGGTCGGTTGGCAGCTGTGCGCGCTACTTCATCATGGATGGGCCGGCCCAGTTCTCCATTGTAAGCTCCTTCTCATCAACTCCTCGAATGAGCTGCAGCTGGTGTAACGACACTGTGCGTTTTCGTGCGCTATGTACGGTGCGATGAGTTGTTGTGCTGGGCTTCTATCCTGGACTATATATGGTGTCTAGAGGCACCATACCTGGACACTCAAATTTCGCCATGTTGTCAAATTCGCTATCTTGGTAGCTCTGATTGGCCCAAAGGGGACTCCCTGATTGTATAAAAAATGCCATCATTACAGAATTTGACAAGATGGCCGAATTTGACAGTGTCAAGGAAAGCACCCCTGCATACCAACCTTGTGGTTTCGTATGACCGTTCATTGTTTCACATTATTTGCGTGCATTGTTATGATTCTCGTCCATATGCTGTAATATGTGCGTGTGTCCTAGTTGAATTATCGCAATGTTCTTCTTTTGTTTTTGTTTTTTGTTTTTCCCACAGGGACTCCAGAACCAGGAGCGGCACCTATTCCTGCTCAGCGATGTTTTGCTCATTGCAAAACCGAAGTAAGCATAATGCTTCTGGTTGCCGTTGGGCTTTCGCTCGGGTCACGGTTTTGTGTTTCTAGTATCTCAGAACGCGTAGGCACGAGTTCAATTCTCGCAGGCGGCAACCGAAACCGCGCGACGCGTGCTTGGCGGTGCGTAGTATGTAGCAGCATGTACCATACTCGTGTGTATCGTAGTTTGTGTACACGTATTGATTATAAAGCGGCGACATGATGTAAAGGGCTCACAGAATAAAACGCGACATCAAAACGTCAAGAATAACGACTGGCATGCGCGCAGTAGTTCAAGGTAGCCGCGTATAATGGCCTTGCGCATCTGGCCACCGAAGCTCATGTTGGCTCTAATGTAAGCGTACCAGTCAATATTGCGACGATGTGGTACGATTTGATGACGTTAAAAGCGAAAGTACTCGTGCATTACGAAGCCTTAAATTGACGCCATTTATTCCCTGAGAACCGTTGTAAGATACACATGTTAAAACCAGCCATCATGTTATTGTTGTTATTAGTATTGTAATATGGGGCCATTGATCTCCAATTAAGAAGGCCCGAAACTATGGTCCTGTGTTACCAGTGATTCATTTGTCATCTCCCAGCCCCGATACGGTGTCACTCCGCATGGACGGTCGACACGAACTGGAACTTGTACGTCTGTATTTACCAATTAGACACTTCCGATCAATACTGGGTACACTTGTTTGTTGTTAATTTGTGACGTCATGTCACCCACGCTCGCGTTGTTTTGATCTTGTTCGAATTGGGGTCACGGCTGTTCCTTGGTTGAAAGCACGCGGACTGGTAAACAGTTTCTACTTTCCCCGTGTACCTATATATCGGAAGTTTGCGTCCTTCTCTTATCGGGAGGTAAACGTGTCCAGGAGCGGTGGCCTTCTCGTTGCGCAGTGAGCTCATCGTCCGCGCGGCGACGCCCTCTTTTCCAGGTCGTCTGGCAACTACAAGTTAAAGGAGAAAGTACGCACGTGCGAGATGTGGCTCTCCAACTGCCTGGCGGATGTGAGCGAATCGACGCGCTCTGCGGACACCTCTTTCGTGATTGGCTGGCCCACCACGAACGTCGTCGTCACCTTCAGGTGAGGAGGCAGCGTTGTGTACTGCATGCCTATCGGCTGTGATATTCTGCAAGTCAGCCCAAGGCATCCATGGCCTCCGAGATAACGCGCGCCCGCAGGTAAACCTCCAGGCGCGCACAGACTCAGAGGCCATGAGGAGCAAAGCCTCAGGCGCTGCGGCCGCATTTCCACAATGCCGCGTTTCTTTTTCCTTTTTTTGCGTGTTTTTTCTCTCCAATTTTTTTTAATTCTTTTCGTGTCTCCTTTCTGCTATCTTTCATTCCCCTTACCCTTCTTCCCCTGCACAGGGTAGCCAGCCAGTCTCAGCACTGGCTAACCTCCCTGTCTTTCCTCCTTTCCTCTTCCTCATCCTCCTCTGTATCGAAAAACGCTAGTGCACATATACGGCCAACCAAATCTTTAACGGCGCGCTCTCGAGCAACTATTTTGCGCGTCAGCGTTGAATGACGCAGCCCAATTTGCAAATATATAGGTATCTTGAGCTGAATGCGTAACCATGGCGTATATGCATGTGACAGTGTCGACGTGTGTCATATGACTGTTCATCATGTGACGACGTCATCATTACGTTATTTCTTTAATATGTGCTTACAGTATTGCTTGGTCACGTGAGCTTTCGCGTCATCGGGTGGTAACGCGCTCGAATGACGCCGGTTTTTTCTTCTCCATGGGGTGTATATAGCGCTTTTGCATTAGTTAAAATTGACCTTAAATCCTCCGTGACGTTGAAGCTATACGAACTCTGTACTGCCCTTTGTGGCATATTGCCTATTCTTAATATTCCTTTCGGATTCTATAGCTGTATATAGGCGATACCTCGTTTGGTACGCCCGTTCATGCATGCGCAACCACCGTAAGAAGTGGAAGGTGGCATGTGGAAAATTACCTCGACATTCTAGGCATTTCCCACTCGAAGGGCGTCCACTGCATGAATCTACGCTTGCGTTTATGTCCTGCATCCTATGGCAGCTTTTCAACTTTGGGAGTTTGTATGTCCAAACTGCGGTGCAGAAAACGTCGTATACTAAATGTCTGCGCTTGCACAGCCTTGGCACTCCGCGTACCGTAATGCGCATCGTTTCATACGGACGTCGCCGTAATCCTTCGATCGAGCTTAATTTTCCCGCCACGACATTTTACTGCTTTTCTTCCAACGCACCTCTATAACCCAAGCAAACGCGCTCGGGAGTTTGCACCGTGCGGCATACCTTCTCTGGCCTCATTTGATCGCGTGACCCCCTTCGTAATAAAATTCGCGTAATCGCCCCTCTTAAGGCCCCTCGCTCGCGGTTCGCGTTCATTCTGCACATACATAACGCCCGCATAGCTCCCCTCGACATTTGCTCGGCGTCGCGTTTGTCTTGTTCGGAAATCTTAGCACGTTGGCATACGAAAGACGTTATCGAGTCTCCCGCGCGCGCCGCCGCCGAAGGTCGCGATGTGAAGCATCGCGTCGTTTCTTTTCGTAATCGCTCGAATGTTCAGCGCGCCAGAAAAAAAATTTTTACTCGATTGCATAAAAGATCGCGCAAGCGGGGCGGGGGGACTTGCGTTGAAAGCGTATAAAGAAAGCGCCATAAAGACAATAGAAAGCTTTATAGCCAGCGGGTTTCGGTGGGCGTCACGCGAGAGACAGCGGCTTCGTATAAACTCTCCTAGATCAGCCTGAATCGCGGTGATGCCTCTTGCACACAGCGCAAGTTGTATAGAGTGACTATATAGCCTCCCTCCCGGCTGTGCACTTTCAGCACGGCGGCCCCAAATGAGCCCTTAGTGGGACAGCCAGCGAGCGGGATGTTTCGGAATTGGGGGCTTCGCCGCCTTTATCGCTGACTTCTCTGGCCTGCAAGCTCTCGCTTGACCATCGCTTGGCTGGTCAGGCGCCGGTAGATGGCGACCCGCGAGAAGTCTGGGGTGAAGCCTCGCTATAGTTCGGTGCAGTGAGTATAAATGGCATGCATGTCGGCTTGCAGAAAGAAAACGAAAATGGCGCACGGCCTGTACGCCTCTCTATTAAAGAGACATGATGAAGTCTAGAGCGAGCGTTGTGCTTACGCAAGTTCGTAACGAATGTGCGCGTGAAACTGGAGCGCTTTCTTTTTTTTTTTTAAGTTGTACAGCGAACGCTTGGAAAGTGCGCCTGGAGAAACTGGGAGGGGCTGGGCTAATGCGCATCGCGAGTGCAGGGAAAAAAAGAATGGCGGAGCCTTTGCTTTCATTTTGCCTTTTCTTATGTTCCTCTTCTTTATTTCCATTCTTCTGGTGCATGCATGCATGACCTGCCCGCCAAACTTCTCGATCAGCAAGCTTCGGGTTTCGTGTTCCTTGACTAAAAAAAAGAAAAAAAGCCTGCCGTCCTGCTCGCTACCCTGCGCGGCAGCCAAGACATTGCTGTACAATGCTGCAGGCAGCGTGTATTATTGCTTTTGTTGTTGCTTATCGTTTCCTAAAATTCTACCTGGGTTGTTTCGTAATGGGCCTTATCGTGTAAAGCCTCATCGCGAGCCGTTCACTTATCTCATTTGGCTATTCACTTCACTACTGGTAGTTAGCGAGTGTAGTAGTAACTTGAAAAACAGCGTGCAGGAACGAGAATGCAACCTGTTTAGAGTGAGTCGTCAAAGTGGCGCATGCCATCGGGCGTAACAAGACTGCGCGGCAAGTCGAAGACATGCAATCATGAAAAAAGGCGTGTGTAGGCAGACGTTGCAGTTTGTCGTGTGACTCTACAAAAACGAAAAGAAAAAAAAAAGACTTGATTAATAATGCCACACCGCACGCTGGCACATTACTTCGCTTTCCTGGCCACCTATGAGCGATTGACGCGAGGAGACGACAACGCTTCCTCGAGATTGAGAGAGCTATAAGATCGCACGCACGTTCTTGTTCTCTTTGTGCTGATGGATAGCTCTGCGTGATCTCCTTCCTATTCCATTTAACGTGCCTCCTGCACCGCCACGTTATTTTCCAACTCATGCAAGTTGGGCGACGCCGTCTAAAGGAGACCAGAAAAGGGCGTTGCCCTTTAATGAGACGCCCGCCGCGAGGCAGGCGGGCTTCCTTGCTGCCGGGATCTGTGTACGAAAGAGTCGGTCCCTCCCAGGGCATTTTCCGCTTGCGGCACGATGCGCATGCCGAAGGTCATATTTTCTTCGGCAGGGGAAAGCAGAGGCAAGGGACGTCGGAGCGGTACACACCTTACGAAGTGCTTTCTTTATTATTTCTTTTAACCGGCCTTGTCCCTCCTCCGCTCGGGGCATATCTAACATTCGCAGCACGGCATACAGTTGCTCTCACTCTCTGCCTGCCATCCCTTACGCGTGAAGTAGCTCGATGAAGAAGTGCCGCCTAGAAAACACAAAACGCATTGCCGTGGGCGTCGCTTTGTTTTTGTTTTTTTTTATACGTGCGGCACTCGCGCATTTAGGTCACGGGGCTAAGGCCGCCTTTGTTTAATTGCACCCTCACCGCTGGCGTACCGCTACCAAGGCGGCGACGCGTTGCATGTTCTACAGCACTCGCTCACGAACATGCATGGATTGAACGCGATTTCTTCTCCTGCAGCAGCATCCCCCCCTCTAATTATACAAAGTAGGAGGCGGTCGCGAGCCCGCGGTGACAAACCCTCGCACTCCCTTGGAAAAATCATCACCACCGAGAAATCGTTCGCCGCGACGCTGCGCGGCGGTTGGTGGGAAAACGAACTTTCCTTCGCGGCGACCCACATACGGTTTACTCGTTTTTATTTCTGTCACTTCGACGTTCCCCACCCCCCGCGTCGTCATGTTAGGGTGTGCATCCTCGCATTTGCGTGCACGACGCACGCCTGATTGGGCACCTCTGCATGGGGCACACCCTCGACTAAGGATGCTCTTGCCTCCGTCGAAGTTGGAGCGTGAAAATCGGGGACTGATTGTCCCGACCCAAAGAGGACACCTCTCGAAAAGACACGCACGCACGCACTCACTCACCTTTCTGTTTCTGTGTGCGCTGAGATTCCGCCGCCTGACTGACCTGGCGATAGAGAGCGCTTGTTGAATCGATCTTTCGCGTGTTATCCGCCGATTGGGGTTCCCGCCGTTTTTCCTTTATCGTGTGCCGCCCTCGTTAATCCTCCGTCTGTCCGTTCGAGTTTGATTCACTGTTTCCCGAAATGAACTCGCCGAACTGTGTGTGTGTGTGTGGTACCGAAGAAAATCGATATCTAGCGTGCATATTGGAAGACCTATTTCTCCATCCTATCGTACTTACGCGTGTGCAACTATAGAGTGTCTGCGGCGGTTCTGTCGAGTCGTGTTAGCGCGAGTGTCTTCGGAGGAGGGTTGTCCGGTCACCGGCTCAATCCAGGTGGGTCGTCATTAAGGACACGGCGTGGATTTTTTCGTTTTTCCTTCGCGAGAGAGATAGGCTCGTCAAAACGAAACAGGCGATCATTCATGGCTGAAGTAGCGATCAAATGCCATTAGATTGTTTATCAACATTTTGAAGGTACATTCCCCCCTCCCCCCCCCCCCCCTTTTTTTTTTTGATTGTCTGTAACCAACGCCGCCTCCTGCCAGTTTTTGTTTCTCCTCTCTTTCTGTACAAGTTTGTTCATTTACTGCCATACTCACCCCCGGGAATCCGCGCTTACGCCAGCTGTCATATAATCTTGTGCTCCCTTTGGTTATTATGACGACGTTCTGTTCGATCGATGCTACCTGAAGACGACGTAGTAAATAAAAGCAAACAAAAGAAAAAAGGGGGGGGGGGGAGAATGGTCGTAATATGACAGCGTGGACACGTTAATCAGCCTGTCTTTAGGAGACAGAAAATTGCTTTATCTGCAGGAACACCGTAATCGTCTCGTACATACATATGACTCTCACTACACCTTCGCGTGTATCGTTAGCGGGCGGAGAGGGATGCGCATCGTTGTCTGCACCAACGGCGTGTGTTCCCTCGATGAGGTAATAGCGCGTCAGCCAAGGTCGGAAGAATTCGTAACTTCGTTTGATGATGCTCACGGCAGCCCCCCTGCAGCACGTGTAATGGTCAAACGGACTCGCGGAGTACGCATTACGCCTCAGTTAGCCCCGTCTCCAGCGTTCTCTCTGCTTGTGGCCACCGTCAATTTCATGTCTCGAGTCATCGCGAGCGCGATAGGACGTGGCTACCATGTCTTTTCCTCTCTGTGCAGCGCGACTGTAGTGCGCAGGAGTACCTCAGTGTTTACCGCATTCGTTCGATTATAACCTGCATTGCTTCTATGAAGCGTGTCGACGTATACCTGCTGTGCTGTAGTGGCTTAAGCAGGTTCGCACTATATTGAGTTCGAAGTTCGAGGGCGCACTTTCGATGGGCGCAAAATGCAAGAACGCCAGTGATCTTGGATTTACTCTGAGGAGACGGTGTTCTCCAATCTAGCGTAGAACCCCGCGTAAAACTATAGGCACCAGTTAGCCGAACGCAGCATCATCACCGAAGGCCTCTCCTTGTGATCCCCAATTCTTCCTGCCCTTAGCGAGTTGGTTCCACTTTATGCCTGCGAATCTCTTCAATTTCATCGTCCCAGCTAACCTTCGGCCATGTCTCTGCTTCGTTTTCCCACATTCGGCATCCGTTCACCCTGCCAGAGATTATTTCCTTGTTTCCGTACGGTTAAGTGATGCCCACGATGCCACTGAGTACAAGGGGCGGTGGCGCCGGGCGCATGATAATACGACGGTACACAGTCGTCTAGAAACAGATACGAAACGACTTAGCATAGCGGGCGAGCACGAAGTTTGGTGGAGAAGCCGGCGGACTGACAGGCTCTCGAAACTTCCCAGGGCATCGTTACCGGTCATAGCGCGGTTCTTCCCTCTCCCGAGTTTCCATGTCTGTACGTGAGATCGAGCACGTCGTCGTTTCCATGGCTTTGAGTGAATCGCCTGCGGATGCCACTGCACGAAAGAAAAGGCGCCGCCGAACAAAAGCAGCGAGAGATTTGCGTCTGGAAAGGCAGACAGAGAAAGAAAAGCATTACAAGGTGACGGCACGGCGGTAGGGAGGAAAAAAGGACCGCGGGGCGCCTGCGGTGCCGGCAACGTGATTCCCTGTCCCCGTGTAGATCCCTTGTCGCGTCTAGGGCGCCTGTGGTCGATGGTCTGCCACCGGTTGGGGCTGGTTCCCGTCGCCACCCGCTGTCTGCTGCTCTACGGCGTCAGTGCGTACGTGAACTCCGGCACGTTGTCGCGCCGTAGCGTCTTCCGAGCGTCAGCAAACAGACTCCTTCACCACATGGACCCGTCGCCCGTACTCCCCTCCGTCCGTGTGCGTTCCCGTTCAAGTACGATGCAGAAAAACTCGACCGAGGCCTGGAGGTAGGGTGGCTAGAGGGCCTGGGGGATCGCAGCGAGCAGACGCTTTTTCAAAGGGGGAGGGGGCGCTTCCTTGTTCTTTCTATCGCTGAAAGCGTTGGCGCCGCTTCTTCGCGTAGCTACAACCGACAGCTAGGCGACCGCTGGCCGGTCATTCTTTGCTTCGGTGTGTGTGTGTTCGATGCAAATGGCGCACGTGTGAGGGTCATTGGTGAGGACGCAGGTAAGCACAGGTGGTGGCGGGAGATCTTTGAGATTTGAGTTTGTCGCCGCGCCGTGTAGTGATGAAAAATGGCCGGCTAGCCCGCCGGGTGGTGCGAGTGTTCTTTCTTGTCGGCGCCCCCTCCTGTCGCCCTTTTCTGCGATAGGAGCACGGTAGCGTCTACACCCTGCGTATCTCCAGACTTGGCAATCCGCAGAGATCTTTTTAGGTCCTTGCGAAAGGAGAAAAGAAAATGGCGTTGGCCGTTTTCTGCTTGAGCCTTAGCTCAGGAGAAGTCAGTTTCGTTTTGTTCAGTTCCTTTGGAAGCCATTTGCGTGGTATTTATTCCTTCGACGATTTCGTATCGGGGCTCGGCAGAGATACTCATAAAGTTACTCCGGAATACAGATATCGAAATAATGCGGCGGAAGCCTATTACATTTGTCTTCGACGTAACGGGGTGTTTCGAAGATACCTTTTGCAAGAATAC
This sequence comes from Hyalomma asiaticum, assembly GCA_013339685.2. Taxonomy (NCBI): domain Eukaryota; kingdom Metazoa; phylum Arthropoda; class Arachnida; order Ixodida; family Ixodidae; genus Hyalomma; species Hyalomma asiaticum. The sequence continues at coordinate 66,481,366 of CM023486.1, forward strand.
GGGATAAGTATCCCAGAATACAAATAAAAAATATAAATACTGGAACACTTTTCCTTATCTGTGGGTTGCTGACGTACCGCAAGTGCATTTATAAGGCGAAGCATAATATCGTTAATAATATTGGAGCGGATTAAAACATGCGAGTCGAGCATATCGCTTGAATCACTAAAGGACGCCAGTGAATTAAGGAGTACACATTTATTTCACGCACAAGATCTGGACAGCCTCAGTTCATATCAACAGAAGACTCAAAATAAAAAGTCTCACTAATGCTGTAGACGAGCACAAGTTAGTGTTATAAAAAATACCGTCTTCATAGCCGGGAAGTCCTGCAGCATGGCATATCTCGTATCGCGTCAACAAAGTACCGAAACACTTGAACACTCACATGGGTCTATTCTGACCGTTTCGAAGCCGACGTGTCGACACCCTCACACTCCAAGATCGGTGGAGTGCGTTAGCTTCGATTGCTGCGAAATAAGGGCTTCCATTTTTCCCTTGAAATGCATCGGCTTTTTTTTTTTTCTTTTCGACGAGAATGTTACATTTGACACTGCATATCTCGTATCTCGATGCAGAGGTACAGATTTGCTGGTAGTTATTTCTTCGACGCCATCGTATCAGGGCTGGGCGCAGATACTGATAAAATTATTCCGGAATACAGACATCGAAACAATACGGTGGATCTTTAATATATTAAGATACTATCGCGATACTGCCTACCTCTGCTTCGTATCAGCTTTATTACGATCCTCTTTCTTTGCATTGACGCAAATTGTTGGACGAAATGATTTCTCTACAGAAACTGGATCAACGTTGCGCGTAGCGCTTGTTGCCTCTACATAGTTTCCAAAGTTCGCGCCTACTTTCGAGCGATTGCTTCCTTTCAGTCATGCGAGTGATCACTGCATCTCCATAGACACCTTCCGTAAGGAGGCGTGAGCCCGATGAAAGAGGGCGTGGCTTACTCGTCGTAGCTTCGTAGTAAGCTGACCACAGATTCATTCACGGAAACTTTTGGCGTTTGTCCAGTCGTGGTTTCACTTATTCCTCGAGAATGAAGACCGGTTTCCCCGAAAGTCCGATAGAAAAGAAAGGAAGCAGTGCCTCCACTGTCTCCTTTCTTTCCACGGAAATGTTGTGCGACTGTGCCTTTCTTCACTTCTTTGCTACATGGTGTGCGGCGGAGACCATGTAGCTTTCCCTTTCAAACGTACGTTGGCCCAGTCGGTGGGAGGGTAGGCTCCATAAACTCGGCAGTTCAGCCAGGGAAACTCGCTCGTTCTTGGGTGTAGACGCTAGTTTCTGCCTCCCATGCAGGGGGCACCACTCGTCGTCGGCGTGTAGTAGTTGAACATCAGAGTTCTCGAACTATGGAACTGACGAGAGAGCGCGAAGTGTAACTGCGCGAAACGTCAGCGGTATCCGCTGATCGGTTGGTTTTCGCGCGCTTTCTGCGCCCCTCCTACCTCAGCGTCCTCTTCGAAAAACACCTGCAGCCGGGAAGCAAAGCAGCGTGGTGCTTGCATTGGGGGAACCCGGAGTGGCGTGATGTGGTTACCCGTCGCCCCCGCGAGCGACGTAGGGAAGGAAGCAGGTTGAAAAGTGCTATTCAAGAACTGATGTTTGAAACGTCGAGCTGTTGTGCTTGCTTGGCGGGCGGTAAAAGAAAAAGAAAAAGAAAGGAAAAAAAAAGCGAGAAGCATAGTGCTTTATCCTCTCTTCCTTTTGTCTTCAGCAGTCCAGCTGCGGGGAAGGAACGGCGACGGGACAGACGGGCGTTTTGGAGAGGGGGAGTGCCATCTTTTCTCCGTCCTGGTAATCCTCCTGGTGCCAGACCTCACTCTCCATTTCGTTTGCTCGTTCTTGTCAACGAAGCCGAGCGTCGCCGCAGTTCTTTTCTCTGTCTGGGTCCGGCTGTCCGAGTGCACGTGCGCTATTTGTGTTCTCGGAAACCTACCCTAAAAGGGGCGCACTCTCTCCCCTCACTCCCTTCCTCAAAGTGGTCATCATCAAGTGAGGGTGTGCCACCTCCTGCCACCGCTGTGCGCGCTACTGCGCTTCCACCAGACCGCGCGCGTGTCGGCATACGCGCAAAGTTGGTGCAGTATACGAAGGTGGAGGTGGCCTTGAGGAGTTCACCGTTCACGGCTACCTTCGCCGCGTTTCGGCTGCGGTCGTCGGCGGCACAGTGATTTCCGGGTACGGATACCAAAAACACACCTCGGCCAGTGCCCCACCCCCCCAAATTTTCACGGATTGCTTGCTGTCTGTGCGTGTGTGCTTGTGACAGTGCGTGCGATGCCTGTTCCCGTGCTCCGTGACGATACCGGAGTAGCTGCTTTTTCCAGAGGTGTGACCGCATTACCTTTATCATTTTGCAGCTCTTCGGCCACGAGGGACCTGTGGCACAGCCAGTTCGCGCAGTAAGTATCAAGTTCCGTCTCTTTAGTGAACGTCCTGCGAAGAATGTGTTATGCGCCTTGAGAAAACCAGCATTGTATGTAGCCCAGAACAATGCCTCCTACCCAGAATCAAACTTTTTGTCGTAGCGCTCGAGTGTACCGCAATTACATTATCAAACGTACCTTTAAGAACATTCTAGGCACGGTACTGTAGCGCTAAATACCACGTGCTTCCTGGAAGCGTGACCCTAACCTCGGTTGCAACGGCTGTTGCTACTTGAGTGTGCAAGAATGCAGGAACGCGCTGGGCAGTATGGTCTTGAAGAATTCCTGAGGGATATGTCGGGGTCAGAAACAGCGATATGGTCAATTTACCTAGTTCACGAAAATATATGGAAAGCATATTACCAAGCAGCTGCGACAATACTTTATAAAGTTGCTGGGCCTTACCGTAGCGTTACAGCATGCGGGATACTCTTGCAAGCCTTTTTTTTTTTTTTCTTGCTACGCAGATACGAGAAAATGCTCTTTTTAAGCTTCATTTTAAGCGCACTATGTGTTTAATATGCTACACCTCGTTGGCGCTTTTATCCAATCGAGCTACTGAGTCAGCCGCTGTAAAGAAAAAAAAAAAGCGCATGATTCACACTGATTTCATGATTGTAATGTCTCTCTTTTTATCATGTGAATTGTCACTGCAGTTTCTTTTTCGCTTTCTTTTATTTTTTTTTTTTTACGCATGTTTCTTAGCTGCGGAGCCCGTGCAGCTTCGCGCATCCACCGACCGCGGTACTAGCGGTACTGCGATTTTCGGCACGTAGGCTTCATGTAAAACGTGGGCCATTGTTAACACAAGGTGATGCGTGATTCACCAGAAGCAACAGATTTTCGTGAAGCTTATTTGTGTCGCTGAGTGGTTCAGAAGGAAATAACCGATATCTTACCGCGTGATAACGATCTGCGGTACAGGCCGACTTAACACGATTTCGTTGTGCAGCGCCCGCGCAGCAACATGCTGTTTCGCCCCCCAAAACATCGAAGTATCGTTCGTATACGACATATATCCTGCCCCCTACGATATCGCGTGCAGATATGTAACTTTATCCGCGGGCATTCTTACTATTTCTGTTTGTTCGACGCTGAAGCGAGCTAGGTGCTAAGGGCTAGGTTGTCGACTCGTCGTGCGCGTTCGTTAGGCCTTCGTTTATGCTTCCTTTCGAGAGGGCGATTGTCGCCGAAGCGGAGCCGATTTACATCTTTATTTTTTTTTATATCTCTTAATGAAGCGGCCTCGTTAAGCCCATTCCAAGAACAAGACATCATACTGCGTGCTCGCGTTCGGCGTCGCCCCGGCCTGCGCGTGTGTACAGGAATTCGTAATGGTGCTGTAAACTGTAGAATTTAATTGTAGAACACAAGGCAGAATGTCTCTAGACAAGTCATTAGGTTTCGTGTGTTCTTTAATGCATTGTTTTTAACCGCGTTTTTTTTTTCTGTTTTTCACTGGGTTGGTTGATTTGAGCATTAGGCAGCCGTGCATAGTCCACTTGTTGCACAATATGCATATCCAAATGCTTTATCAAAATTCAGATTTTACAGCTTTTCGGCCACTTTTTCTTTTAAGCATGCTTTGCAATTTCTTTTAAGCAGGTTGTAGCATGTTCTGTGTGTATAGGAGGATGCTGCGATTAGCAACACAGAGCCATTGCTTTTTCGCTACTTCGTGCTTGACACGTCGGCAATCTTTTGCACGCAGGCTCATATCAGAGGCAAAGGAGCGGGAAGGGCGCCAGCCGACAGCTTTACAAGTCAGCTACTGGGACCCAGTATCTCAGCACGAATACGTGAGTGGCATTTCACCTTATTCAGCAGGCCATCGACATTGTGTAGTACAAACAAGATTGCAGCTTTAACTATTACACCATCATCTCCCACAATAACGGTTGCTTGCACATTCATAGTGGGCTAATATTTGAAAGTTTTAATAATGACGATGCCTGTTCGGTTATTTCCGTGTGTGCATCCCTACACTCAGAAACATGGTTACTTTGTGGGGAAGTTGAGAAGGTTGTGGTTGTAATAAAACCCAGTGCTCTTTGATTCCAAGCCAGGTTTGCATTTTTCCTTGAATATTTTTATGTGGTGTTGTTGCTTGTCCAAACTGACAAGATTGTGTATAGGGGCCCACTGTTAAAGTGGGAACATTTGTGTGCAGCGCGTGTCTGCATTTTTTTCCTTGCCAAGGCTCTGTTGCATCCATTTGCAGCACGTTAGTTGCAGCTGGCAGTTATTGCTCCCTTCGACACATCTGTATCATCAACAACGATTATTTCCACAGCCACTGGCTGTTGAGGTGCCAGCAATGGGAATGTAATGTAACTGGCCTTAGTATTGAGCAGGCTACAGTATTGTAGTGTACTTTCCTTGATGCTCACATGTTCTGGTGTCTGCCATGTAGGAACGCTGGTAGGCCAAGAGAGTCTGAAGTGTTCTCTCATCCATGTAGTAAAGTATTCTGCAACATCCTGCCAAATAATCAATGAATGGCCTCACTCTGGGAGTTCACCACTTTGTATAAATGTCTTGCTGCAATATATTTTAGAATCTGTCGAATGTAAGCATAGCTACAGAAATTAGTTGCAGGCACTAGGCACTTTGAAGGACCACCGTAAATTTTTTCATCCATCCAGCTCTTGCTCTTTTGTCCAAAGAGCATGCTGCAAGCTATGCATGGCGGGATGAAAGTAGGGCAGGAGGCTACAGCAATGTGCATCATAGCCTGGCGAATGAGCACCATTCTGGCACATTGTACAAAAGACACAGCTGTCATGATAATGTCTGTCAAAGCTCTGTGAGAACCTGGTGGGCATCAACTCGACCCACCACATAGCAGCCAAATCCAGAGAGCCTATTAGCATTTCAAAGTGGCTTCAAGTGACTAAGCGCTTAGCATTGTTTGCCATCAAAACACCTTGTTAGGCAGGGCAGTGAGATTCTTTTTCTTGAGAAAGTAAACCAGTGCTACCAATATTTTAATGATGACACAGAATGACATGACAACCCTGGTGCCAGCTCCAACTATGTTTAATGAAACAACTGCACAAATTTCATTTGTCAATGGTGAAGGCTCTGAGCATATGTGCATTCAACAAGGAACATGGGTGGAGTGAATGCCTTTTTGTCACGGCTTTGTGTAGAAAAATGCCTGCCAAGATATTTACGTCAGGAGGCTCATATAGGAGAGACCACCTTGCACTTGCAAATGTACTGTTAACTTTGAAAACAACAATGTGCATCCATAAGTACTGTTGTATCGCACACACGACAAAAGCCAGATACTCTGGGACGTAGTGTTGGACATGACACACGGGCAGTGTGCTCGATGCAACCTTGCTTGAACTTAGGAGAAAATGGAATCTGTCTGAAGACTCTTTATTGTCTGAAGACTCTTTATTTATTGAAGACCGAATATGGTACAAGTACTGAGAATGTTCTTGCTATTATGAAATCGGACAGTGACTGTTTTTCTCTCTTACTATACAGAGTCAGTGTGTGGTTTGCCAAGAGAAGTGATTTTTCACTGCCTTCGATATGAAATTGTAAGCACTCTTACCATTTGGTTCGTGTGCTCCTAGGAGCCTTGTCCACTGACCAGCAGCATTTGCTGGCTGTGTTTAAAAAATGTTGCGGGACCCCTTTAAAGAAAAAAATTGCTTTAATTGCTGTGCCGTTCATGATGATCCTAGCTGCTTTGTGTTCTAACCCCTTCTTTCCTCAAATTGCAGCAAGAAACCATCAGAGTCACGAACACCCACACAACGAAGGACTGCATCTATCTCGTGACTCACAAGCTAGACAGTGTAAGTTGCTTTGAGAGTTTTACAAAGAAACATTTTTTTCTGCATTGTGACACAGCCACATGTGTAGGCATGCTCATCTAAGCCAATCATTTGGTTTTCGAAGTTTTTGAATCGGACAAGTCAAGACAGGGTTATGGTTTATTAGTAGCGAATGTGTGTTCAAGGCACTATGTTAAGAAATGTACATGTCACAGTTTTTGTTATCATAATGGTGATGCTATCCATAATTATGTCCACATGGGTTCACTGCAAGGTCAGGCTATGTAGGCTGCAAACAAGGGAAAGAAAGCAGCCTTATTAATGCACCCGGTTTTTCTCTTTTTTTTTTTTCATTGATATGTAATGTTTTCCTTTCTGCTCTTGATGTCCAGTGGTATTTTTTCCATCTTTATTAAGTGGAATATAAACACAAGTCAAGATACGAACATGCCTTGGATGTGCTAGTGCTTGTTATTTGACATTTAAGTCTTAGTGACCTGATTTTTTAGGACTCTAGAATACCTCACTGAACTGTGAATGTGTGCAAATGATCCTGTTGATCAAATAAACCAAACAAAGTGAACAAGGTTGTGTAAAAAGAGCATAGTTTACAAAGAAAACTTTGTTTTGACATAAACAAAGCAGTTTTGCTTCGCACAGGCGGAGACTTTACTGCATGTCCAGCTGTACATTCACAACTTCATTATTCAACAAGTTTCTTGTATCAAATGGGGCTCTTTACAACGAGTAGAAGCAATGGAAGAGCGCAAACCATTTTCAGGGGTTGCATGTGATACAGTGAACGATGAGTTAAGCCCATTTTGCAAGCGTGCCCTTGACAAGTCCAGGCGATGTCCCATACAAAGGGTTATCGAATTTACACAACTGTAAATCGACTAGAATGTAGGTCAACACCACTCCTCCCCCCGGTAGCCAGTTAAAGGAAAAAACTGACTTGACTGCTGATATATGTTACAGCTTCGACTGCAGGTCGACTCCACAATCTAGGTTTCAAATTTCAACAAAATGGGTCAACTCGCAAACATGTAAATATGATACTCATAGTGACTGTGCAGCTAGTTCACTAAACCTAAACATTTTAATTTGGCGCTGGATGTTACTATTTATTTCTACCTCTCCCTCTGTACCTGTACCTGTCTGGTAGGTAACTTAGCAGTTCAGCATTCTGCTGCCAAGCAGGAGGGCGTTTCAAAAGCCTGGCCATGGTTACTACGATAGAATAGTGTTCACATGCCAAAAACACTCATATACTTATGTTTAGGCGTATCGTATTGTGGTTTTGGTGGGTTGAACCCTAGAAATACCTTTTTTTCTGTGGTCTCTATAAAGGCATCGAATGTGTAGATTGACGATACCTCAACTCTGCTTGTGTGCAGGCATCTAATCCAGACGAGTTCCAGCTTTGGGTGAAGACTGGCAAAGATGAAGCGCCCTACCCGCTCATAGGCCACGAGTTTCCCTACTGTATAAAAATGAACTTCGTCCGTGAGCTGCTCCAGAGTTCCAACCTAGATCTGTCCTCGCTCTCTGACGTAATCACGGGTTGCAAATGCGTCTTCATCCTCAGGAGGCACTACAACAAGTTCAATGTATCTGATGGTGAGCATACTTTTTCATGTCTGCTTCTACTGATGCTGCATGTTTTGTGCAAGGATGAAAAGTGTAGCCTAGTATCTATAAAGGGTTGTCGAACTGCTTCCCCCATGCTTTGTTTTTCATGTGTGTTTCCTTTCCTACATTTTTGAACAATATGCTTAAGGTGCAGTAACTTGCTCTTTTAAGCACAGTTTTGATTTGTGCTGCTATCATGATTATTTTACAACCACATTTCTGAACTGCTTTCAACGCTTCAAGTACAACCAATATGAGCATGAGACACTACCACTGATTGTGGTCTCTTTCCTCCGGTTCTCCCCTTCCCCCTTCGACTTGCCTTTGAATAATAGAGCCTTCACTTTTTGAAAGCTGTATAGTGCTCATAAAACTTGATACAAGTTTGCTGCTGGCCCAAGGTACCATCAGTCCTACATTACTTGTAAACTTTGTGTGTGTTGATCAGTGCATTTGATATTCAATGGAGCAAAGTTACACTTTTCATGAAAAAGTTTGTTAAATCACAATTTCAGTTTTTTATTCCCATTGTTTTCACTAATAGCATTTCAGAAAAATTCCAGATATTTACAAGTTGATGAACCAGCCCCAGGGAATGAAATCTTGTTAGTTGCATGCATTATTATGTGATTAGCTGTCAAATTAAGTTTTCTGAGGAGCCACCTCAGATAAACATGTATCTACATTTGGGCATTTTTAGTTTACAAAAAACAAAGTTCTGCACAATGTTAAACATTTGCCGCTTTATGCCGTAAGTTTTCTGTGCTCTTTATAGCATATCATCTGGCACTTCTCTTTTCAGCGGAGAAACCAAAGAAACCTCGGCGTCCGACTCTCATCAACTGGCCGTTCAAGAAGCAGCCATCCTCAAAGCAGTCTTCGACAGACTCTGGTAGCATATCCCCGGTGGTTGGCAGCCTGTTTGGCCAGGACCTGAGCAAGGTTTCTCCAAATGGGTCTCTACCAAAACCTGTCATGGTACGTATTTATCTGAGGCCTTATACGAACTAACCGTGCTAAATATGTAGTCATTTAGACTTCACACCACTTTCAAACCGCATTGTCACCACTGGTGTCCTTCATCAACACAGTACTTGCTGCATTAACGTAGTTCTAGTATTGAAGGGGGGGGAGGGGATGCTACATGCTCAATCCTGGCTGTCACCCATGCTCCATACGGCGCACTTGGCATACTAGTTGCATGTTGAAGACACCTTGTTTATTAATTATTCTGGAGCCATTTTCTGAAGGTAGGCGGCCCAAACAAGTTCGTTGGGTTTCTAATTTCTTCCAAATATGAGAACGAGCTGTAACTGATTGCATCAGATTTTCTGTTGGCTTTTCGTACGATATTGCAAAGTGCATTCACTAGCTAATTTGTGGTCAGTATATATGCAACTGTGGTTGCGCGTAGTGTTAGAACACAGCTAAGTGTAGAAAAACGTCAAGTGTAGGAAAACGTCACGCAGTTTTAGTGTGAGGCTAATGCCACAGTCTTCAAAGTTAATTACATTAATGACCGCAAATTGTTCTTGAACTGCGCCCATCCCACAGCGAGCAGGCAAAATGCAAATGCATTTCTTGCAGTAGAAATGTTGTACACGTCAAAAATGTTTACATGTCACAGTTAAGCAACATCACAATCTGGCAATGCCAACAAGAAGCAAAATATAATTTCTGCTGAAAAACAATGAGACTTTCGTAAGGTTGTCCTGATGTCTAGTTTGCCTGTACTGCACAGGCATTGCTGCGGCAACTCTTCTTGCGGGGCCCGTTCACCTATGGAATTTTCCGAAAATCGGGAAATGTTCGATCCAAGCGTGAGCTCCAGGCCAGGCTAGAAGAAGACCCAGACTTCAACTTGTCTGACATGCCCATCCATGTTGTTGCTGCTGTATTCAAGGTAACCCATCACTTTCTTGAAAGTGTTATTTCGTAAATCCTCTGAGTTGTATGATTGAGTTGCTCAAGAAGAAAATGCATGAGCATGTTCTGTTGCTCAGCCAGCCAGTGTTTTTGTCAGATTTTAATATGGAATGAGATTTTCTGTGAGAAGTGTAGCCAAGGGTTCGCAACAAAAGAGGGAGATACTCTTTTGCACGTTTTGTGGCATTTGGCTGTTTGAGGCAGTAGCATTGAAAAGGTGTTTTTTGAAGGCATCTCCCAATACAGTAAAACCTCGTTATAACGAAATTGAAGGGGGAGCGGTAATTACTTCGTTATAACCATTACTTCGTTATAACCAATATCAATTTCATCTATAGGAATTTCAAGGGGAATTGCGATTATTTCGTTATATCCGATAGTTCGTTATATCCGAGTTCGTTATAGCGAGGTTCTGCTGTATATGTCATTTTCATATGGAGCTTGTGCTCGGGATATATTGCTATTTTCTTATCAAGTGCTTGGGAATTATTGTGCGTGGTAGTGTGTCTAGCTTCATCTTGATGGCTTCATTGTGTCATCTTGCTGTTTTTCCATGGTCTACACTGACAATGTTGGTGACGATGTGGGAATTTAAGGGATTTCATACTGTATAATGCCTGTTCCAGCTATCACCGTTAGGTCTAGCCATCACTGAAGCACTTGAGAACTTCAGCCATTTCTTTTTGTAATTAGGTAAAAGGTGGTTCTCGTTCCTTATTAGGACACACATTAATTTATGTCAATTTAATTTTGGTTGTGGCAGTCTGCCTAATGCATGGGTGGGTGAAGGGTAGGAGGGAGTGGACGACAATGTGCTGTGCCTGCCTGTCAAGTAATCCTTACCCTTCTCTTGTTGCAAGGACCTTGTTTAGTTTGAGGCATGTCGTTACGTCACTTTCTAGTTCGAGTAATGCAGTAAAATAGACCTATTGCTAATTAGGACAGCATCCACATTCTTGGTAATGTCGTGTTTTTCGGTCCACCACTTGCGTAGCGCACATGAGAATGCATATGTGCATGTACTACTTGCCAGAATGTCTTATTTTACTATTTTTCTTTTTACAGGCTGCGCATTAAGTGAAAATGTGCTCAGTATTTTTATAATTGCTTACCAGAGATAGACGTTTCACAGTATTGGAATAGACAAGTGCAATGTGCATCAGTTATGTGGCGGGAAGAATTAAACATTTGTGTGTTCTGCTTTTAGAGGCCTGCATAGCATGTGTGTGTAGGTGCTTAAAAATGTGCGTGCTTTGTTCTGCAGGAGTTCCTGGGTTGCCTACCAGACTGCCTGCTGCAGCGGTGCCTGTACTCTGAGTGGCTCAAAGTCCTACGCGTGGAGCCCCAGTGGAAAAAGAGGGACTACACGATCAGGTAACTGAAAAGTTTAACTTGCAGAAGGACGAGTTATGGTTGGCGACAGGCTTTAGCATCAATTTTCATCTCTAGAAGGGGGCACAAGTCCAGAAGAAAAACAGTAGTATCGTGCCATTGCTTGGCAACAGTAACATAAGAATAGCACTGTGAATGAATTGTACCAATAGGTCAGATGCCTCCTGAAAAAAACTCTTGTACTATAGTTCTGACAGAAGCATTGCTGAACATCTTCAGTTTGACTTGCAGGGAGCTCAGAGTATCAGTAAGCTTGTCACATGCTTATCTCAGAGAGGGAGCCTAGCTGTTTGTAAATAGTCTGATAATGTAGACTCTACGGTGGATGCAAATAAGTCAGAATTATAGAACGTCCGAAAAAACGAATGCAGAAGAAAAGGACGATTTTATTTGCATTACAATGACCATGGGCAATGATGTGGTCAGTGAGTTGTTGCATGCGTTTCCGCTTGCGTGGGGCCAAGTTCGCTCATATTTCTGCCTGCCAGTTTACGATGGTACAAGGACAGTACTAGTCTCAGATCTGCATGTGATGGCTCCAAAGCACATGGCATTACAGTAGAACCCCGCTGTTACGTTCCCGGCTGCTGCGTTTTCCCGGCTGTTCCATCGTTTTTGGCCGGTCCCGGCATAGCTCCCATAGGATTCATGCATTAGGAACCCCGCTGTTACGTCGCAATGTGGGAACGTTCCCGCATGTTACGTCGCGAATCGGCATTCCAAGCGACCACTGCCGACGGAAATATTGACTTTTCACGTAGCTTGACTTTGCTTGACTGTAGGATTAGCTGCACTATGGGCGACACCAATTACGTTTCCAGCTTCCGCCATCTAAATGACGGCACAGCGATGCAAACTGTTGGTGACGGAATCGCGTACAATGATTACGTTTCCGTCGATGACGCCATTGTCACCTCCGAGGTTTTCTCTGTCGACGAAATCGTAGCCGAGTGTGCCGATGCGTGCACTGAAAGTGCTAGAACTGAAATAAAATTGTGTGCCGATCACCACTTCTCTCCTTTTTCCATTTTTCTCATTTCTTGGCTCTTACGTTTCCCGGCTCTTACGTTTATATTTTACGGTCCCGTGAAAAACGTATCAGCCGGGTTCTACTGTATTATTGGAAGTACACAGCTCTGATCGATGCACACAGATTTAGTGTGCGTGACAACCATGAACGGAGTCTGGATTATCGAACATAGAGTAAGAAACCGTTTGAAATATCAGTCGTCCTTATACATTAAGTCTATGTGTACAGCTGTGGTACTGTGAAGCTGTCCGAATTACCAAACATTTCTGAATTGTTGGTCAGTGACTATAGTATTATGTGTCATCAGGCAATACGCATGACATGCTTGGTTGCGTTTTTGCCAGCATGAAGCAATGTCTGTGTACATCACAGTTTGTTGGGGTATGTCCATTCAAACAACTGTACCTCATTTGATAGCATACGTTGAGGAAAAGTCCCCATGTCATGGACTTTCTCACACCACACTGATGTCACATGGTACACTGCCTTTTGGGATCAGATTTCTGAGCAGTGATTGGATGCCTTATTCAGCTTGCGTAAGTAAGCCAATCATGACCAAGAAAGTTGCCAGTCTTGGCCAAGATTGTAAGCGGACCGGTTCAGGTGCACTTACAATCAAAAGTGACCGTGTGGCGCCAGTGTAGCACTTGGGGAGAAATCTGGGGCCACTTTATACGCAAGTGTCCTAAGGGTTGCTGTTCCACCATGCACGGGTGAGACAGCTGCTCATATTGCACAGTTTTGATACAATTCCGTTTTCCTGCTCCGAGCTGCTCCAAAACAGCCTGGAAAGCAAGTAGTTTGGTGCCCACATCAGTTTCAACGGGGGAAAAACACTGTCACGCAGCGTGCATCGCATGATTGAATTTCAGGCGTCCAAGATTTGCTGCGGACACTTCGGTTTCCGTGTCAACGTACGTTGACATGAAAACGTGCGCTGACCCCTGGTTGTGAAAAATATACTTGACTGCCTGGGCTGCTCCAAATTCGACTTTTTGAGCTCTTGAGACATAACATTAAGTGTTGTGAGCTGCTCCAAATTAAGGTTCTCCTGCTCTAAAAATGAACATTTCGCTGCTCCACTAACTGCTGCCATGTCTCTTTCTGCTGTCTCACCCCTGATCATGATAATGACAGTATATGCGTCTGTGAGGTAGTGGTGGCTGGCGCTAAGTGAGGTTGGGCCTAAATGTTATCATGAGTAAAGGGCACGGGGCACGTACAAGACAATGATGCAAGATCAATGGGCTGTGAATGATGGCTTCTGAAAATCCATGCTGGTACATCAATGATGTTCGAGAGGGCTCCTGGTGCTCAGCCCGAGCCATCATCGAACAGCCGAGAAGAATGAGCTGGCACTGTCTGCATGGCACCGCTAGATGAAATCTGGCCGGTATTGCACTGAAAAACAGAACCAGTGGTCACTTAGCGTTGGAGGCCATGACACTGGGACTTCGAGGTGTGGCTATCAAGCTTGGCAACAGTTACAGCAAGAAATTGGAAGCGGCAGCCAAGCTGGTGGCTAGGCCTAACCCTTGGGCCTTTCTGCCACGTCTTTGACGACGACCGGCTGACGGCCAACTCAAGTAGGCTGGCTGTCTGGCTGCTACACCACCGGACGACGAGGACTTCAGAGTCATCCTTGAGAACACCAGCTACGGATGCGCCAAGACCTGGAATCTACTCTTCAACCGAGTTGGCACAAGGACGTAAGAATGTTCCATTTGAACATAGACTGAGGGTCCAGTCTAACAAGGCTGTCTGTAGATTTGAGTATGAAAGCTTGCTAGAATGGATGTTTATTGAGCAGGCTGAATAAGCTAGAGAGGCCTGTTTAGATTATTTCGACATTGTTTAGCAATTTATTGCATCATTTCTGTGCGTGCTCTTCCTTGGGACTTTTGTGTGGTAAAAACGTGGCTGCCATGCCATCACCTTCTTGCATATCTAATTCCTCTCATAAATGCAAGCACTCCCACAAATCGTGACAAACATAGGTGCAGCTGCATAAAGAAGGCTTCCAGGAGCACTGACACAAACATTTTGCATATTGTCTTCAGGGTTGCAAAAAGGGACTAATGACCTACTCACTATGTGTTGAAACTCCCTTTTGATTTGGCATGCGACTGTTATATAATTAGGGACGTTTTATGACAGCCAGTTCCAGTTTCGGTTTTAGAGAGTGCCGAGAAAGGTTGGTTCTGTATACACAGCTGGCCACATGACCCCACAAAACTTACTGCCACGCTCAGCAACGTGTGCAGGTGCTTCACTTTCTGGCGAACGATACAAGGTGGGGATACAACAAAAGAATGTGGGCCTTGATAGTTTGGGGTCCCCAGCAATAAAGCTCTTTGCGTGGGAGAGCAAACAACAATGGAAAAGAGTGTGTCGAGCATGTCATCATGGCAGAAGTAGCAGCGACCAACACAAATGGGTAGTGGATTGTCACTGGTTGTTTACACAAAAAGCTGTTAGATGTTGATCTCGAGAGGTCCTCTGTAGATGGCTTGGTTATGCTTCACGCACTTCAAAATTTATTTTCAATATGATCTAAGCTGTATTTCCCAATATTTTGCAGGTGATATATGTGCGTCACCAAAATCTTTCAAATTATCTTGCTTTCAAAATTTTTGTGTCAGTGTTCCTGTAATGTAGTACAAAAGCTCTAACAATGGATCTTGTTCACCTGCATTAGATCTTGCAACGAAAGTTTACCCAGCTGCATAGCATAACAAAGTGGTGATAGAGACAGGCTAGAAACTGCTGCAGGGTGAACACACTGGCATTGGCTCCTGTCTTCCAAACATTAGTGGGTGGTTGCCACTTTTTACATTGAAGCACAAGTCTAGAAATAAAACTGTGTTTTGTGATAAGAGAAATGAACTCACTGAGGGGCTGTGTCAGTACAGAAATAATCATTGTGATAAGGTGTCTTGAACAAAGCCAATCCAAAACTGACTAATACCAGCACATGCATGCAACAGCACTACCACACCATATTTCTGTCTAGGTAATTGTGACAAACTCTATTGCTTGGGACCTTGCTGCAGTGCTTTAGGCTTTTCTTAAAATTGTGCCCACTAACCAATAAAAAGTTGCTATATGTATTTATTTTCTCAATTGGAATGATATAGAAAAGTTGAGTTACAGAAGAAAAATGCGGTAATTTGCAGATTATTCAGGGTAAAATTTGGTTGAAGGGTTCAGCAATGTGACCTCAGAGTGCTAACGTCACTACAAAGCTGTCTGACCTGACAGTCGCTCTTCATCTCTCGTTAGATGTATCAGTCACTTCTTGCAGATCAACAGGCAGCATGTTTACAACTTGTCTTGCCTATTTCGCTGTGTTACAGCCTTTTGAAGAGGCTTCCGCCAGCCAACGTAGAGTTGCTGCGCCACTTCCTATGTGTCCTGTGGCACATCAACAACCGTAGCAAGGAAAACAAGATGCCATCGTCCAACCTGGCCGTGTGCATCGGTCCCAGCCTGCTGAGCCCAAAGTTCGTCGACAGCTACCACTCCCCTACACTGCAGTCAGAGGTTGGTGCACTTTCGATATTGTATAATGTCTGAGGTTAGACAAGTTTGGGGTCGTGTGGTTGAAATTCGTAGTGTGAAGACAATGATGAAGAAAAAGGAGAACCTATACTTGTAACTTGTCCTTGGTCTCGATCATTATTCTTCTATAAAATTTGATCCTATGTGTCTCAAGCTGGCACAGCAATAGAGAGGACAGGCACCATGGAGGAAGGAGACAACTTAGCAGAGGCTGTACATCAAATTTTTTGAAGCCGGATGTGAGGGCTCTTACCAATTGTTCACAGTTCAGCATGCTGGTGCGGTGAAGAGCAAAGCAAGCAGATGACCTTGCTTGCACATGCGCCGCTGATGCCTCACGTGCAAGCGGTACATGCAATGCTTGCTCAGATGGGTTCTAGGTTGTGGGGTTGAATCCCAGCCACGGCAGCTGCATTTTGATGAAAGTGAACTGCAAAAGCCATCTGTGCAGAAAGTTAGATTTCGGTGCATGTTACAGAAACCCAGCTGGTAAAAATTACTCCGGAGCCTTCCACTACAGAGCATGCTTCATAATCGTGTTGTAGTTTTGGCATATAAAACCCTATAGATTTTTATTGTTATTATTGTTGCAAGCATTCTTTAGTTTGCTCCCGCGGACTCACCTGTGGGACGCCATTGTACTCACACAACTACTTGTTAGACAAATAGGTGCGTTTTTCTGACAGTTCGGTGCATTTTTCACTTTCTTCCAGATCTCTGAGCAAGTGCCTCAGCTGGTGGAGTATCTGATTGAGAACAGTGTGGACATTTTCGGCAAGGACCTGCTTACGCTGTTTGGAGAGCCTCCGCAAAAGGACCCCTCAATTCAAGACTCTGGAGCCGAAGAGTCTGACAGCCCACACAGTTTGCAAGAAAGTGGAAGTGAGTGGTTGTTGCCTTTGCCTATAAGCATTGTTACCTCCCTTTTCAGTTGTGTGGTTAAAATAAATGTTTTGGGGATTCTGCTTCACAAGGTCTGAGCATTTTTAGCTGACAGGCACAATGCACTCTTTGCACGGTCACTGTTGTGCTGCTGCGGATTGCATTGCTGTATGCCATGGTAAGAGCTGATATTTCGGACTAAATACCACTTGCCCTTGTCGTGGGCGCTACGCTCCAATATGGGGATCAGCCATGGTGCTTATGTATAGTCTACTGTGTAGTCACTCATTGGTTCACGTGACACTTTAAAGAAGCACACAGTCAACTATGGTGCAAGCCTTCTCATGCCAAACACAATGTTCCTTGTGAAGTGTTGATGTGGTGCTAGGACGAGCGTAGCAGGAATACAGGCTGGAATGTGAGATTTGGAGGAAAGCGAGAGACTAGCAGCAACTGCTTTGCCGGCATCATTTTAAAAAAATTCTCAGGGCACATTCTGGGGTCTTCTAGTTTCTTTTAGGCTGGTGTACCACTACATAAATTTTTGAAGTCTGGCAATGTTACGAGCCCCTTGAAACTCATGAGTGCTGCCACTTGTGCACTTTCTTTGCCCAGTCAACTCCCAAAATTCGGCTGTTGCAGGGTCTGCAAGACTTGGTTTAATTATCCAAAAGATTGTCCTTGAAATCAACATACTGAAGTACCCTTCTTTTATGGCTGGAACTCGTTAGGAATCTGCTTTTGTCTGCTTAACGTGAAATTTCCGTGGCATGGAGTTAAATGTCATCTTCACAAAACTTGTTCCTAAGCACTGCCGAGTTGAATAACACTTGAAAATTTTAATGGAGAGCTTTTGCAGCTGTGCCTGTTCAGACTGCTCATACACCTCTGAAGTCTAGTGAAATGGTGTGTTAGTGTTATGCCAGTTCAGCAATAGGCATTGAAGACTCCGCTTTCGGCTTTGGTCTTTAATTCACATGGTCTTCAACATGCACAGTGCAGTTACTGTTTGCAGTTCTTGTTTTTCTCAAACCTTTTATTTTCATCTGATATATAAATTGGTCAATCCTTTACTTTTCCCATGCATTCAGAGGTGTAACAAGCACAAGGCCTAGCTTAATGTTGACTGACTGTGCTATTTTGTTTGCTTCTAGGTGCTTTCCGAAGAGATGACTCTTCAATCGACAGCCTTGAAAGGGCCCTCATGGAGGATTCTAGTCCCAAGTTGCCAAACAGGACCAAAGTGTCGCTGACCAATCTTAGCAGGGATTCTGGTCTCACACTCAGTGACACTCAGTTGTACACCCCTGAAGATGATGTTGAAATGGAGAACACAAACTCCACACTTCAGGGTATGACAAAGAGTGTGCCGCATTTAGAAGCCGTCGGCGTGCAAGAGTCCACCTATAGTCGGAGCAATCGCGTTAGCATTGATGGCTCCTGCAATGACGTAGTTCGGCGCCGGAAGTGCGGCGGGGAAGCACCAAAGCACTCCCGGCACCAGACTATCTCATCTGCCGGTTTCTATGCACGCTCATCTCCAGTCTCTAGGGATGCCCGGTCTCAGCTACTTCAGTATTCCAAGTCATGCAACTATCGCGAGAATGACCACCCCAGTGAAGAAGACACTGTCATGGGAAACGATCCTCTCGTCCGATGGCGCAAGAGCCGTGCACGTCAGCAGCGAGCCAATGCCATGCAGTCAGCAGTGGACGTGAACAGGCCATGCAACAATCTCATCAGGAGCGCTTCAGAGGAAAGCCTGCTGCAGAGGTATATAGTAGTTGAAGAACAACCGAAGCGACGGCCCCAACATTGTAAAGGCAAAGCTCCCAGACCACCTATGGAAAACACTAACTGGGAAAGAACAAAGAATTTTGACACTCCTGCAGCCACACCTGACAGGCATGCCCTGTGGTTTGCCAACCAGATGCACAGTGTTGACTGGAAGCGTAGTCAGTCCACCTCAAAGATAGATGAGATTGATCATATACAGGATGGGCCGATGAACAAAAGCTTGGGACAAGACGGTTGCCAGCCTGTGGGCAGCGCCATGACACCGAGGCAACACGATGTCACGGTGAAGGTGAAGGCAGACTCTCTGGCAAGTGTCCATACACCACCACGTGTGAACAGCGTTTGCAGCTCGTCTTCCGAAGGCAGCCAGAGGTCTCACAGGTCACACGAGTCAACTCATTCGGGAAGATCGCAAGGGTCAAACCGTTCACGGACAAGTCCCTGCCGTCGCCAGTCTCCCAACTGCACCATAGCTGGGGTCCATAGGTCGGCAAGCAGCAAGCCCATGGAGCCTCCCAGCTACCAGGAAGCCATGACTCGTCGCACCCTGCTCAGGAGATCGCAGGCAATCTCTCAGGCCGATGACACATTGCTTGAGGAGCCCCAGACGGAGCCACTGTCTCTAAGTTGCAAAGCCCTGCAGTTGTACGAGGACTCCTTGAGGATTTACAATGAGCAGCTGGATGTCGCAAGTGACACGCATCACGCCATTCTCGTCAAAGTGGATAGCAGTGATGAAGGCATATCTGAAAGCCCACCGCCACCCTTGCCACCCAAGCCCCACCAGCCTGTGCACCGCACCGCCAGTGACGGCACTGGCATTCGCCTCAGGCACCATCCTCCGGTTCATGTGAAGGACTCCCAGCTTGTGAATCGTGGGAAGTGCGTCGTGGTGTCCTCGTTTCACGATCGCTGCCAGCAACAGTCATTATACGACTTCCCTGAGGTCAGCTGGAGTGTAGCGCAGCTGAGGACCATTTTCAGCCAGAAAGCCTCGGCGGGGAAAGATGGAAGTACGGGCAGCAACAGTGGCCTGTCGGACTCTACCTGTTCGAGTGAACGTGAAGGGCCTCACGGTGTAGTGTCAAGTCACCTACGGACAGAGTCAGTGAGCAGCAGCACAGGTGGTGAGGAATCATACGTGTAAATATGAGGACAGAGAGAAGTCTTTTTTTTTTTAGTGTTCTAACGCCATTTGTGCCTGTTTTGCTGTAACCGAGACAACAGTAATTGTGCAATCCGTCTCTGCTGCCACCACTGTTGCCTTCTAATCACATGTAAGCTGCATATGAACTCCGAGTTCCTTTGACTTGGAGAACCTTTCGAGTTCTTTTAAAAACTCACACTCGCATGTATTTAACTATTCACCAACTTTGCATGATGAACTTCTGTATATGTGCCAAATAGCCTGCCGAGAAGCTTACCAGATCTGTATAGTTCTTTTTGTTGTCCAGTGTTTTGTGTTGTTCCATGTTGTTTGTTTCTAGCATTATTATGCTCTGTATAGCCTGTGTATTGTTCCTTCCAGAGCTCATTCACTGTTGTGAACTGTATATAATTGCAACATGGCATTGTGCAGTAATGCATGTGCTCCGTGAGGCATGCAAGGGCGAAATGTGCCCTAAACGCTATTTGTGACAGGTGCTTGTCACAGCTCACCTAGACCATTGTATTTATGCCCTGTTTGTGTACAACAATGGCTGAACAGATGGTATTGTAGATATTTTGATAACAGCAATAAACATTGTACATGCAATATAAAGCAGTGTTGTTGTACGGTACTGTCCAGGGCTGCTTGCGGTTTACACTGCAGACATACTACTTACTGCCTGTGGTGTTCTAGCAGTCTGCTGTCTTTTGACCTGACTGTCATGCATGTATTTCATGGCATTGCTCTTATTTATACATAGTCGAGCCGAATATGTTGAAGATGAAGTGGATCGCAAGAGATACCGAGTGTAAAAAGGATCGCCAAAATTTGCAGCCTTTCCGCTGTCAGGGGTGGAAAGTAAAGCTTGGGAAAGTAAAGCTTGGGACCTAATTCTACTTTTTCAATTAGATGGTAGTATATCTCAGGCACTCGCATAGTTGAGATATGTATGGACCTTGCAAGCTTGGGCATCTAGTCTAGTGGTTATGGCACTTGCCTTTGAAGGGTTGGGCCCTGATTTAAATCCCCGTACCTTCTTTTTATTTCTTTCCCTCTAGGTGGTAGAAAATCTAAAGCATTCATTAGACTGATGTGTTCGCATCTTGCAAGTGTATGTGTGCAGTCTAGTGGTTAGAACACTTCATTTTGGAGTCTGGGGTCCCTGGTAGAAATTGCAGCTTTGGCGTAGAAAATTTTTTTTGACTCCACTGCGCTTTCTATGGCGTGTTGGAACTAATGAATAGGTTTCCTCCACCATCGCATAGGCCGCAAGGCATTACACTATTTTGGGTATTTGGTGTGACAACCGTAACGACTGACAACACAGGCTAGACCATACAATCTCTGCTTGAAAAAGCTTCATAAAAGGAATTTCAATGGGATTTTTTACATGTACACAGTAAATAAGTTGTTGCATATGACTTTGATGCTGCAGAGAAATAAGTGTTATAGCAAAGTGCAAAAACTTGTGTCAGCAATTGGTTGAAGGAAATTTTAACTCCACTCCAGCGCATTCGGAAGGCATTACGAAATCATGACTGGAAACTTGCTGCTCTCACTTAAGCGAAAAGTATTCAATCACTGCATCCTCCCAGTACTAACGTACGGTGCAGAAACGTGGAGGATAACGAAAAAACTAGAGATGAAACTAAGGACCGTGCAACGTGCAATGGAAAGAAAAATGATAGGGGTAACGCTAAGGATAAAAAGCGAGCGCAATGGATCAGAGAACAGACGGGAGTAGCCGATATTATATCAAAAGAAAGAAGTGGACCTGGGCAGGACATGTCATGAGGAGGAAAGATAATAGATGGACTGTAAGAGCGACGGAATGGATACCAAGAGAGGGAAAACGCAACAGAGGCAGGCAAAAGGTTAGATGGAGCGATGAAATTAAAAAGTTTGCGGACATAAAGTGGAACCAACTCGCTCAGGATAGGGTGGATTGGAAATCGTTGGGAGAGGCCTTCGTCCTGCAGTGGACCTAAACAGGCTGATGATGATGATGATGACCATAATTTGAATATCATACACAAAGTTTACGCAGTCTCGTTTGAAGCAAGGCTAGCCAACTGCAATTGTAAAAGCACACTCTCATCTTAACTAGGTACGATTGTCAGTCTTAGCAAATGTGAACTGTCGTTGCCAGCCGTTAAGTTTCTTTTCCAGTGAATCTTTAACAACCTGAATGGTGTGCGGCGTGGTCCACGGTGTTCGCAGTGCATCTGCACTTTTTCTCTTGCGCCAGCATTTCTGTGTGCACTTCTCTTGCACTCTAACGGCTCTTGCCCAGAGCCCAATGTGTGATGTTAGAAATAGACACTGGTAAGTCCAAGGCAAATGTGTGTAACGACGCTAAGAAGCACACAGGTAACCAACAGTTGAGAAGGGTTTTAATTAGCCGTCGGTATTAGCCCAGTGATAAATAATGGGGCCGCGCATTTGAGCTTCACTGGTTTGCCTTCCGAACGGGTGCACAGGTGGTGAATTTTTCGTTCTTGCGTGGCAGCCGTGGCACTGAATACCAGTGCCACGGCTGTCATTACACGTCGACCGGTAAAATTACACGTCGACCGGTTTTAGATACTTCTTTTTGGTAGGTATGCGATTTGCTGATGTAACTAAACTGATTCGTATAAATATTTCTTTAAAGGGCCCTTGTAACACTTCTTGAATGTGGCAAGAAAAAAAAAAAAAACCGATCAACCGTCAATGTCACTGTTGCGAACAGTAAGCCAAATATTGCACTAAATGAAGCAGGGAATTACCAATTTGGTTTCAAGATGCACCCAGAAAGCGCCCCCTGCATTTCAACAGAACACGTCATAACTGGCACAAACTACGAAATAATTGGGAGAGCTACCACTGGCTGACTGCCGTGTCTGGTTGCCACGGGTGCTGTGGAGTGGCGACACGTCCCCACAGTGACTCGGGCCGGAGATCGGAACACAAGCTTCAAGCCGCCCACATAGCTTCCTACAATTATTGGCCGCTCTGTCCGTTGGCATCGTAATCGGCAAAGCGACAGAGGCGCACCGGTGCCATACCATGGCCTTCGAGATCTACGCGCTGCCAGATTTCGTGACATTACCGCCAAGGGAAGGGCGCATTCGCTGTAGTACTATAGTGCCTAGAATATATTGTATATTCTAGGCACTGTAGTCGTGCCATGCAAACGGAGGGTTGTCTGATTCGACGTCACTGCTGGGTTGGATTTCGGTTTAGGTTTCGCGCTTTCTTGCGATTTAAAAATTATTCTCGCATTTGCTGAGGATTTCTACTATCAGGAGTGCGACAGGGGCGCCTCAGGAACGCGCGCTAGCGTGGTTTGTTGACCCTTTTTTTCACCCCGCCCCCCTAAATAATGGCTTCCAGTGCGCTCGTCGTGACGAAAGGAGAGTGAACGCGCTCGGGCAGTGGGATTGCCCTCAGACTTTACGCTGAAACTCCGCTAATACTGAACGGATTTGAAAAAAAAAAAAAAAGTAATGAAATTATGGCAGGAGATTTGTGATTAACGTAGTGTTGGTGGCTTGTTGGTGTGACATCATGACCTTCTTCGTCCTCGTCTTGCGCTATAAGCCGATCGGCTTATAGCGCATTGCAGCGAGCTCATTGCCTCACCAATCTCATTTGAATGAGATTCGTGACGCAATAAGCTTCTTAAATGATGTCACTCAAGGATTTCTTGGAAAAGAGTTGCAGGGCCCCCTTTAACTAAAATATTTTGGGTACTCGGACATGACGTCTTGTTCTAGTCTAAGCCTTATGAAGGCTTGAGCCTTCATATCGCCTTCATGTGAACAACATTAGGAGATCGATGGATGCCCTACGGGCTACCAAGCTATCCTTTAATTCAGTTAAACGAGGCTTGGTTTTCACGTTGGTTTAATTCCCATCAATGTTGCTTGTACCAGGAGAGACAAGAACTAGGCAGCAGCTAGTGCGTCCCTTGCAAAATGAGGAACTTTCTAAAGCGTGTTATAGTAATAGCCGTTCCAAGCTCTTGCATCCATCTCCGTTAAGTCAGTCAATTTTCGCGCTCTGATTAACGTCAGCGTCTGCCCCGTTGGGGTGACGTAGCGCCGAGCTGTCTGGTTTAGTCATATACGTGCGAGAGTAGAAGTTTAAGAACAAGCAAAGAATAATGAACGTCTGGGCGTTGCAAAGGAGTATCAGATGCCTCGGGAAACCGCAGTCCACGAACAGCGGCACAGACATGTGTGCGATTATGATTAAGAACTGCACAATCTGCAACGTCGTCAGATACTTCTTCCACCAGAGGTACTTCCGTACCGCAGGACCGAAGGTGGCGAGGAAGTAGTACGTGTACATGACAGCGTGGACGAACGTGTTGAGACACACTCCCAGAGCCGGCTGACCTTCGGGAGCGAAGAGTGTGTACAGCCACGTGTTGGCGACCACTATCGTGTGATGGATGACGTGCAGGTGCGTGATTTGGGTGAACTTCTTGCGCAGCACGAAGAACACGGTGTCCATGAGGTCGCAGTAGCGCGCTGCTGCGTACACCCAACCGGTGCGGTAGTACTCCCGCATAGCCTCGGTCATTTGACCCGTGATGCCCTGGCACCAGAGGTTGTACTGGCCGCCCGGGAGGTAGGTGAGCGGGAGTACTTCGACGAGGAACTTCACCGCGAGGAACACCATGACTACGTTGTACACGCGCACGACGTTGAGGATGCGGAAGGGCTCGCGATTCTTCATCCACCGAGGTCCGGCGACTCTGACGAAGTACAGGTAGGACATCAGTAGCGTGAACACGAACAGAGGGTCGGTCACCAGTGGGTAGTCCCGCGTTCTGGGATCGCCCATTTGGCGTATTTGATTGGAGAGCGCGACTGGGTTCAAGCTGAACTTCATTGCTGTCTTGCCTCAGGTGAATCCGGGTGTGCCAAATATATCCTGCGAAGAGGAAAAGGAAGCAAATATATGTGTGGTACTTCTCCAAACTGCACTAAAAAAAAAAAATCCATAGTGTAAGGTTTCCAGAGGCTATAGTTCCTGGAACTATATTTTCTGAAAACCTTTGAAGTTTAAAAAGGTTAAAAAAGGAAACCTCAAACTTATACTTAACCTTATACAGCGCAGCAGGAAAATATAGTTTCTGCTATAAACTATAGATCTCTGAATGGCCGGAGTGCTTTACGTGTTCAGGCGCAGGCTCTGAGGCTAATTTTTTCCTTCAATATGACACACTTGAGCATTGTTCGCCGCCATGACTGCGTGTCCTGCGCTTATGAACCACATGCTCGGCAGCTGCTTTTCTCTCATCACGCAGCACACTCCAAAGTAACGACAAGGAGTATAAGGTTTGTATCACAAATTGTTTCGACATATCATGTATGCGTATACCATACAGGACTTGTTCACGTAGCAAGTTGACTGCCTCCAAAAAGCTGGCGTTGTTTGCGACTTTCTGTTGTCGAGGCCAAATGTACGAAATACCGCCTACACAATAGGCGTGTACGTAGGGTTCTTCATTAGGGGAAGCGAAGGTTAACTGCAGCGACCCCTCCTCATCCTAACACCCTTTCACTAAGGCTGTTTCGGTCAAAAAGCAGTGCAATGTAAAGGAATTAGGCAGATTTGGAAGAAAAGCGGGGAGAGGGGGGGGGGGGGCGTGCCCCTCTACCCCCTTGTGCTCAAGCCTATGCCGCCAACGCCAGGCTGAGCCGGGAAGTGACATTTCTGAGAGCAGAGGAAAGAATAGGATGGCCGTTCTACCAAGTATACCTTCACTGTGCGTCACACAGCCTCAAATAATGCACCTGCGTGTAGGCGTGTAACACATTATTATTCTTCTTTATTTAAATGTGAGAACATGGGAAGGTAGGCTAGTGTGTAACACTTAGTGCTTCGCAAAAGCTATCTCGGATTGCCATGAAAACAACGTCGCTCGAAAAGCGAAAACAAAGGGTTCCTAGAAAACATCGGATGCGCGGAGTGTGTGACTTGCAGTTTCCCGCTAACGCGTGGAAAACAATGTCGGGCGTGCCGGCACGCGTGTAGATGATCTTTTGAATGAACACGGCAAAGAACTTCGCCAGATCAACATTGGGCACTTGGCTGCGGACTGCGGATTGCGGATTGCAAACCTCTTGTTTGATCCAATTTAATCAGCGCCGGGTTTTGAGGTGCAGCGTTTCCCAGTTAACGGGGAAATATTAACTGAGACAACTGAGATTGGCAGTTCAGGAGAACAAGTTGCATTCACTGATGAAGAACTTGAGTTTCTTTGTCCCACACGCATGACTGAGAGATGCGATGTCGAATGTGCATATAAGTTCTGCCGTTTTCGTTTTTTTTTTTTCTCGTCGTGTTGTATTTGACTTGCTGATTTCTTGTTGCTCGTAATGTCACATTTCCTTCATGCTCTGTCGAATTTCTACCATGAAATCAACCCGTATAAGCCAGCGCTTCGTCTTTTGTCTTCGGTCTTACTGTGTAATTCGTGTCACCTCCACTTAATTAAACGCAGACCTCACAGACCTTAATCCCCTTAATCAGACCCATTCCTCTCAAAGCTTCGGCAAATAATTGAGTGTCGCATTGCTGAGCTCGGGGAGGAGCATTCAACTGTTGTCCACGGCGGCCTCATGTTTTGATAAGGGATCTCCCATTATAGGTGTTCCTCACAGCCATGACGGAGTCTTAATTGGAACGTATGACCTCAAAAATTCTTTGCAAGACCGCTGTGAAAACAACGTTTAACCTCCTGTGTCATGGAAACGACGACGTAATCGCTTACATTATAATAATATCGTATACTTTTCTCTTTTCATAGGCCCTGCCACGGTGGTCTAGTGGCTATGGCATTCGGCTGCTGATAAAGGTCGCTGGATGGAATCCCGGCCGCGGCGGCTGCATTTCGATGGAGGTGAAATCTTTAGGCCCATGTGCTGTGCGATATCAGTGCACCTTAAGGAGCCCCAGGGAGTCGAAATTTCCCTATCCCTCCACTACGGCGTCTCTCATAATGATATCGTGGTTTTGAAACGTAAAGCCCCGGAAATCAATAAATATTTTGATAGTTCCTCCTTCTATGATCTTTTATATGCCATATAGCCACTTTCCTGAACGCAAGTGTACTCAATTCCCCAGGAACCAAGCTACACCGTACCGTCTACCGCCCCTCATTTTCCACTGACAGCACAAATAAGGCATGTGCTTATGCACCCGTGGGATTGTAAACGACCCGACCACGATGGGAGAGTTGTTCTATACCGTAGTAGACATATCGGTATGCAGTTCCTATTTGAAGCGAACAGCACAGGAAGTTATCGTGCTCCTGCCCTCGATCATGTCTAACTTAAATTATGCAAATTATGCGTTGAGTCGCTCGTGTCGCAGAAAATCCGGCATTTGTGTCGGCGTATAGGCGTCCACGGTGGAAATAAACGTTTCGAATTATACCACCGTATCCCGGTGCAAACCCAACCACGAAAGCCCTCCACGAAGGCGCAAGTGCTTCAGTGAACAAAAGTGAATTTCTCAAACTAAAATTCATCAGAGAACTATAACCTACGACACAACCTAAACCTACGCACATGATAGCTCGGACCGGTAATTTGAATGCATGAAAAAAAAAAAAAATTCTGTTGTGAGGATACTCGCACCGCCATGGCGGGCTAGTGTCTATGGCGCTTGGCTACTGATATGAAGGTCTCGGGATCGAATCCCGGCTGCGGCGGCTGCATTTCGATGGAGAGACGAAATGTTGAGGTCCGTGTACTGTGTGACGTCGGCGCACGTGAAAGATCCCCAAGTGGTCGAAATTTCCGGAGCTCTCCGCTACAAGGGCTCTTATAAATTATAATCGATATGATCATCGTGGTTTTGGGACGAAAAACCCAGAAATTATAATTACGGGAAGACTCATATAGGTGCGGCGTTTCATAGCGACGGCGCTCTATGTTGTATGAGCAGGCGATGGATAACTGCGAGCAGCGCAATGCATAACTTTGGGCGGTATCAGTATCCACCTGGGAAGGGTGGCCGTGTATTAATCCATTTATAGCATATAGCGTTAGCTTGGAAACCCGCTAAGCTACGCCACCTGGACGGTTATAGTTTTGGCAGATGCTTGGCAATCACAGTGGCGGTTATAACTGGAGAGGTTATCGAATTCGTGCGCTCTAGTACTGTGGGACATCTAAAGATCGCATTCTGGTACCGGCGTTGCGAAGTAACGTTTATGAAACTTGCGGGAACGCAAAGATGCGCCGGGAAGAATTCTCACTAATGAAACTGAAGAAATTCATTTAAAGCTCCTGGACTCCATCTTCGAAAGTTGAATAGATCGCGGCCCTTGTACATTTACAGTTGTGGTGGAAAAAAAACTGAAGTCATCAGCGTGTTTTAATTCTAAAGAGAGAAAGGAAAGAAAATAATCAGACTGACCATATGCCTAGAGAAATAACATTATCAGCCGATGCGCTAAATCCGTACACAGAAGTATATGCTACGTCCAAGGTTCAGCATTCTGCAAACGAAAGTGTGATGCAGCACGCTGCAGGACTCACCGCTCCGAAGGGGGCAAATGAAGCGAGAGTCCTCCACGTCCACTCCAGCACTCGCTTTTTCTGACGGAGAGTGGAGCTCATTCGTTCACTGCTTGACCGTTACAAGGAACAAGCGTGTCATACAGCTAACCTCGTAAGAAGAGAAAGTAGCGAATCGTACCGCACGACACCCGTCATTTCGCGCGTAGACGCGTCAGGCGTCCACGCGTACACACGTATACACATCCTCTACTAATTGCCCGGGCCTCCCCGACCATCATCCATCCGCACCACACAACAACGATCCTCACAGAGACAGGCGTTTGGAGGGTGTTTACGTTTAAGAGACTCGCGTGGGTTATTGTATAATGGCGCATCCTTATAAGAATAGGCTATTATACAACCACGTCGGCATTGCACGCTCAAGCTACCGACCGCTCGTGCTCACACTTCCTCCAGTTCGCATTCAGCTCTGTAATCTCCATTAGCTTGAACAGACAGAGCGTGCGCGTGTGTCTGTGATGCGTTGCATTATCTTAGCGTACTAGTGGAGGAACTTCCACGTAGAAGGAAAGCATACCCAGGGAAGCGAATGAAGTGCTCAGCATTTCTGACAAAAGGCCACCGTATATGCGTCGGAAAAGTTTACCTGCACGGCCATTTTTGCAGATGATAGCCCGGGTGTCTACGTCTGCGGGGTGCGTATTATAGAGGTGCACCGAGGCAAGGTCAATCGCACGCAGTTCATTCCACTGCGCTACTGCGTAATTGAAAATGTATATGCATACATATATACATACATATATACAAAATGTATATGCGTACATACATATTTCGCGTGTTCCTCGCATGTCTCTAGGCGCCTTATTGAGTTACTATCTACAAAACATTTCCGCGAAAAATTCAGTCGTTCAGACCTCAGCAGACGTCTTCATTTACTGACGAAGTCTGAGTTTCCGATTGGGTCCTCGCTGTTCTGCTCTCCCGATACAACTGATGCTTTAAGGCTTCGAGTGTATGAGGCGGCAGGAATGCTATGGCGCATCCAGAGGGAGACATCTAGACGGTTGTTGTTGTTTAAAGCATTATTGAGGTCCTGGAGAACGTTCGGTTGGGGGAACCCCGAAGGGTCGCCCCTGTCTACGTTGCGGGCTGCGCAAAGCACCGAGACCGGCAAGCTGTGGCCTACCGCCCGGGCACAAGCCTCATGGAGTGCCCGTTTCTGCGTGAAAAGATCGACGCTTTTAAGGGATTCTTCCCAATGCTTCTTAGAGGAGAGCTGTGCACCAGGAAGGGCAATGCACTGCCATAGCATGTGATCTAGTGTGCTATTATCATGGCCGCAAGCAGGGCATCGCGGATCAATTCCTTCCGCAAAATGAGCAGATTTGCTGCGCGAGGGAAATGACCCACCCCGTCTGCAACATACGAAAGGCCATGGAGTAAGGCCTGGTTAACTTAGGATGAGAGAGAGAGTAAGTCCTCCGCGACAACTGATAATGAGCCGTTACCTAGTTACCACGCGTGTACATGACCAATAATATGGTTGCTAATAATCTTGCCCAAATTTGCCATCGAAGGTAAGGCTACAATCGTGTTTTCTGGCAATATCTGGCTCGCCCAGAAATCGCAATAGAATGCTTTCCTCGCGTCGGATATCATTGCTCTACTTGTCACGCGTCGTCCTGATTAATTATATGGTTGCTAATAATTTCGCCCAAAATTGCCATCGGAGGTAAGTCTATAGTCTTGGGTTTTGTGGGGAATTTTGCCTTCCCCAGAAAGCGGAATTAAAGCCTTTTCTAGCATCGTATGGCATTCCTGTAATTATTTCGCGTGCTCCGGGCTAATAATATGGTTACTAATGATGTAGCCCAAAATTTCAACATCGGACCCATTCACCAATGTTCAACTCCTGTTCACACAGAACCCTTCTCAACTTCAGTCATCAAGGTTCGCACTTGAGTATCAACCACCATGAGTATGTAAGCTGGTGGGTGTCAGTCCGGCACTGGGATTTGAAACCGGTACCTACAGCATAAGAAGCGGACGCTCAACCAATTCTGGCTCCCACAGAAATTGAAATAAAAGCCTTTTCTGGCATCGGATGTCATTGCTCTGCTTGCTACGTGTGTTCCTGACTAATAATATACTTGCAAATAGCCTTGCCCAAATTTGCCATGGGAGGTAAGTCTATAGTCTTGTGTATTGTGGCAAATTTTGTCTCGCCCAGAAATCGCAATAAAAGCCTTTTCCTGCATCGGATCATATTCCTCTACTTATTACGCGCATATTTGACTACTAATATGGTTGCTAATAATCTTCCCAGAATTGCCATCGGAGGTAAGACTGCGGTCTTGTGTAAGTCTTGTGTGTTATGGCAAATTTTGTCTAGTCCAGAAATTGAAATAAAAGCCTTTTCCTGCATCGGATCGTATTCCTCTACGTATTACGCGCGTATGTGACTACCAATATGGTTGCTAATTATCTTCCCAGAATTGCCATCGGAGGTAAGACTACGGTCTTGTGTAAGTCTTGTGCGTTATGGCAAATTTTGTCTAGTCCAGAAATTGCAATAAAAGCCTTCTCCTGCATCGGATCGTATTCCTCTACGTATTACGCACGTACGTATCTGACTAATAATATGGTTGCTAATAATTTCGCCCAAGATGGCCATCGGAAGTAAGTCTATAGTCATGGGTTTTGTGGAAAATTTTGTCTCACCCAGAAATAGCAATAAAAGCCTTTTCCTGCATCGGATCGTGTTCCTCTACGTATTACGCGCGTATCTGACTAATAATATGGTTGCTAATAATTTCGCCCAAGATGGCCATCGGAAGTAAGTCTATAGTCATGGGTTTTGTGGCAAACTTTGTCTCACCCAGAAATAGCAGTGAAAGCCTTTTCCTGCATCGGATCGTATTCCCCTACGTATTACGCGCGTATTTGACAAATAATATGGTTGCTAATAGTTTCGCCCAAGATGGCCATCGGAGGTAAGTCTATAGTCTTGGGTTTTGTGGCAAATTTTGTCTCACCCAGAAATTGGAATAAAAGCCTTTTCCTGCATCGTATCGTATTCCTATACGTATTACGCGCGTTTATGACTAATAATATGCTTACTAATAATTTCGCCCAAGATGGCCATCGGAGGTAAGTGTTGGGTTTAGTGGCAAATTTTGTCTCACCCAGAAATTGCAATAAAAGCCTTTTCCTGCATCGGACGGCATTCCTCTACTTATTACGCTCGTATATGACTAATTGATTTGTGGGCTTTAACGTCCCAAAACTAGTTCTGATTATGAGTGACGCCGTAGTGGAAGTCTTCGGAAATTTCGACCACCTCTGTTTCTTTAACGTGCACTGACACCACACAGCACACGGGCCTCAACATTTCGCCTCCATCGAAATCCAGCCGCCGCGGCCGGGATTCCATCCCACGACCTTCGGATCTGCAGCCGAGTGCCATAACTACTAGACCACCGTGGCGGGGCCGTATTTGAATAATAATATGGTTGCTAATAATTTCGTCCAAAATGGCCATCGTCCAAAATGGCCATCGTCTTGGGTTTTGTGGCAAATTTTGTCTCACCCAGAAATTGCAATAAAAGCATTTTTCTGCATCGGGCGGTAATCATCTACTTATTATGCGCGTATTTGACTAACAATACGCTTACTAATAATTTCGCCCAAAATGGCCATCGCAGGTAAGTCTATAGTCCTGGGTTTTCTGGCAAATTTTGTCTCACCCAGAAATTGGAATAAAAGCCTTTTCCTGCATCGGACGGTATTCCTCTACTTATTACGCGCGTATCTGACTAATAATATGGTTCCTAATAATTTCGCCCAAAATGTCCAACGGAGGTAAGTCTTATGTTATGTGGCAAATTTTCTCTCACCCAGAAATTACAATAAAAGCCTTTCATGCATCGGACGGTATTCCTCCACTTATTTGCGCGTATTTCACTAATAATATGCTTACTAATAATTTCGCCCAAGATAGCCATCGTAAGTAAGTCTATATATAGTCTTGGGTTTTGTGGCAAATGTGGTCTCACCCAGAAATTGCAAAAAAGCCTTTTCCTGACGGGCGGTATTCCTCCACTTATTACGCGTGTATTTGACTAATAATACTCTTACTAATAATTTCGCCCAAGATGGCCATCGGAGGTAAATCTATAGTCTTGGGTTTCGTGGCAAATTTTGTCTCGCCGAGAAATCGCAATAAAAGCATTTTCCTGCATCGGATCGTCTTCCTCTACGTATTACGCGCGTATATGACTAATAATCCTTCTTTTGAGAAAAATGGGATACCGTTCGAATCGAACGAAACTGGCCGAAATACAATGACAACGTATTTTACTCGATTTTCATTAATTTCACAAGGCTTGCTATTTTTGAGAAAAATGGGACCCCGTTCGAATCGAACGAACCTGGCCGAAATACAAGGATATCGTATTTTACTCGATTTTCATTAGCTTCCCAAGGCTATAGACTTGCCATTTTTGAGAAAAATGGGACCCCTTTCGAATCGAACGAAACTGGCCGAAATACAATGACATCGTATTTTACTCGATTTTCATTAATTTCCCAAGGCTATAGACTTGCCATTTTTGAGAAAAATGGGACCCATTTCGAATCGAACGAAACTGGCCGAAATACAATGACATCGTATTTTACTCGATTTCCTCTAATTATTCGCGTTCCTCTACTTATTGCGCGCCTTCCTGAATAAAAATACGGTCTCTCAAAATTTTGCCCAGAATGCCAAGAAAGGTAAGACTATAGTATAGGGTGTTTTTGTGAAATTTTGACTCGATCAGAAGTCGCTCTAAATACGTTTTGCCGCATCATAGAGCATTCCTCCACTTATTGCGCGCCTTCCTGAATAAAAATACAATCTCTCAAAATTTGGCCCAAAATGCCAAAAAAGGTAAGACTATAGTATTGGGTTTTTTGCGAAATTTTGACTCGATGAGAAGTCGCTCTAAATGCGTTTTCCCGCATCGGATCGTCTTCCTCTACGTATTACGCGCGTATATGACTAATAATCCTTCTTTTGAGAAAAATGGGATACCGTTCGAATCGAACGAAACTGGCCGAAATACAATGACAACGTATTTACTCGATTTTCATTAATTTCACAAGGCTTGCTATTTTTGAGAAAAATGGGACCCCGTTCGAATCGAACGAACCTGGCCGAAATACAAGGATATCGTATTTTACTCGATTTTCATTAGCTTCCCAAGGCTATAGACTTGCCATTTTTGAGAAAAATGGGACCCCTTTCGAATCGAACGAAACTGGCCGAAATACAATGACATCGTATTTTACTCGATTTTCATTAATTTCCCAAGGCTATAGACTTGCCATTTTTGAGAAAAATGGGACCCATTTCGAATCGAACGAAACTGGCCGAAATACAATGACATCGTATTTTACTCGATTTCCTCTAATTATTCGCGTTCCTCTACTTATTGCGCGCCTTCCTGAATAAAAATACGGTCTCTCAAAATTTTGCCCAAAATGCCAAAAAAGGTAAGACTATAGTATTAGGGTTTTTTGTGAAATTTTGACTCGATCAGAAGTCGCACAAAATGCGTTTTCCCGCATCGTAGAGCATTCCTCTACTTATTGCGCGCCTTCCTGAATAAAAATACGGTCTCTCAAAATTTGCCCAAAATGCCAAAAAAGGTAAGACTATAGTATTGGGTTTTTTGTGAAATTTTGACTCGATCAGAAGTCGCTCAAAATGCGTTTTCCCGCATCGTAGAGCATTCCTCTACTTATTGCGCGCCTTCCTGAATAAAAATACGGTCTCTCAAAATTTTGCCCAAAATGCCAAAAAAGGTAAGACTATAGTATTGGGTTTTTTGTGAAATTTTGACTCGATCAGAAGTCCCACAAGATGCGTTTTCCCGCATCGTAGAGCATTCCTCTACTTATTGCGCGCCTTCCTGAATAAAAATACGGTCTCTCAAAATCTTGCCCAAAATGCCAAAAAGGTAAGACTATAGTATTGGGTTTTTTGTGAAATTTTGACTCGATCAGAAGTCCACAAAATGCGTTTTACCGCATGCGTGGGCGGCATTCCTCTACTTATTGCGCGCCTTCCTGAATAAAAAAATACGGTCTCTCAAAATTTGCCCTAAATGCCAAAAAAGTTAAGGACTATAGTATGTGGTTTTTTTGTGAAAGTTTTGACTCGATCAGAAGTCCCACAAAATGCAGTTTAACGCATCCGGGAGCATTCCTGTACTTACTTCGCGCCTTCCTGAATAAAAATACGGTCTCTCAAAATTTTGTCCCGAAATGCCAAAAAAGTTAAAGAACTAGAGGTATGGGGGCTTATTGTGAAATTTTGACTCGATCAGAAGTCCGCACAAAATGAATTTCCCGCATCCGTAGAGCATTCCTGCTTACTTATTGCGCGCCTGCCGAAGAAAAAATACGGTCTTTCAAATCGTTCTGCCCAAAAATGCCAAAAAAGTTAAGACTATAGTATTGGGTGTTTTGTGAAATTTTGACTCGATCAAGAAGTCGCACAAAATGACGTTTACCGCATCGTGGAGCATTGCCTCTACTTATTGCGCG